>CAKNYM010046046.1:5404-24748 GCA_932195095.1 Andricus curvator
AATTAATCTTGAAAAAAAAAAATTAAAGGAAGAGATTTTTACCCAAATTGTTGATTTTTGAAGTCAAAAAGACGAATTATCTATAAAGCAGGTGAATTTTCAATCCAAAAATGTGATTTTTCAACAAAATAGTTAATTTTCTTCTAAATAGTTATATATTTTCATAAAAATAGTTTAATTTTTAAGCAAATAGTTTGATTTTCAACCAAAAAAAGATGCATTTTTAACCAATTAAGATGATTTTTCTACCATAAAAGACGAATTTTCAACCAGTTGAATCCTCAACGAAATACATGCATTTTTAATCAAGAAAGATGAATTTTAAAAAAAGTAGTTTAATTTTCAAGTAAAAAAAGATATTTTTTGAACCAAAAATGGAATCTTCAAATTTTCAGTTTAAAAAATTAATTTTTAGCTAAAAAAACAAACAAATTTTTAACCAGTTGAATTCGATCAAAAAAGACGAATTTTTAGCAAAATAGTTGAATCCTAAACCAAAAAGATGAATTTTCGAAAAATACATGAATTTTCTACCAAATAGTGGAATTTTTAATTGATAAAGTATATATTTTCAACCAAAAATAAAATAGTTAAATTTTCAGATAAAAAGAATTTTCAACAAAAAGTTGAATTTTCCACGAAGGAGGAGAAAAATAATTTTTTATTTTTAAATTTTGAATGGAAATTATACTCAATCTTAAAAAAAATGTAACAAAGAGTTTTTTTACCCAAATTGTTGATTTTTGCAGTCAAAAAGACGAATTATCTACAAAGCAGGTGAATTTTCAAGCCGAAAATGTGATTTTTCAACAAAATAGTTAATTTTCTTCTAAATATTTATATATTTTCATAAAAATAGTTTAATTTTTAAGCGAATAGTTTGATTTTCAACCAAAAAAGATTAATTTTTAACCAATTAAGATGATTTTTTTAATCAAGAAAGATGAATTTTAAAACAAATGGTTGAATTTTCAACTAAAAAAAGATATTTTTTAAACCAAAAATGGAACCTTCAAATTTTCAGTTTAAAAATTTAATTTTTAGCTAAAAAAAAAACAAATTTCTAAACAGTTGAATTCAATCAAAAAAGACGAATTTTTAACAAAATAGTTGAATCCTCAACCAAAAAGATTAATTTTCTACTAAATAGTGCAATTTTAACTTCTAAAGTATATATTTTCAACCCAAAATAAAATAGTTAAATTTTTAGATAAAAAGTTAACTTTTAATAGAAAAAACGAATTTTCAACAAAAAGTTCAATTTTCTACGAATGAGGAGAAAAATAGTTTTTTATTTTCAAATTTTGAATGGAACTTTACGTAATCTTAAAAAAAATTTAACAAAGAGTTTTTTACCCAAATTGTTGATTTTTGAAGTCAGAAAGACGAATTATCTACAAAACAGGTGAATTTTCAATCCGAAAATGTGATTTCTTAACGCAATAGTTTATTTTCTTCTACATAGTTATATTTTTATAAAAATAGTTTAATTTTTAACCAAATAGTGGAATTTTTAACCAAAAATATGAATTTTCAACCAAAATGTTGATTTTCAATCAAATACATAGTTTACTTTTCTACCAAATTGTGGAATTTTTAGGCCAAAAAGAATTTAAAAAAAAACAGTTGAATTTTCAGCCCGGAAATATTATTTTACACAAAAAAGTTAATTTAAAACGAAATAGTTGAATTTTCAACTAAAACAGATTAATTTATAACCAAATATTTGTATTTTTGACCAAAATGGATGAATTTTCAATCAAGAAGATTAATTTTCTACGAAAAAAGACAAATTTTCAGCAATATACATTAATTTTCAACCAAATAGTTGAATTTTCAACTTTGAAAAGGTCAATTTTGATTAAAAAATAGCAATTTTCAACCGAAAATGAAATATTACATTTTTAGTTAAACAAGTAATTCTCATCGGCAAAAAAGAATTTTAATCAAAATTGATTAATTTGATTATGAATGTGTCTAATTAAAATTTGGAAGAGAAGTATTGAGAATGAGATCATTGCTTTTAGCATTCGATTATAAACTAGACTCACTCCTATTTTAAAATTCTTTAAAAATATTCACTCTTTCTTGTTTACGTTCGCTTACATTCTTCAAAAATAAATGTTAAATAATTTATTTTTGGAGATTGGTGTCCGATGCAAATTCTTTCGAATTGCTTCAAATACAAAATTTTATTGAACAGTGGCCAGGATGGTGCAAAAACGAATTACATTTTTTTGTTGTTGTAATTTTCATGCTGAAATTTTTTTCGAATCCAAAAAAATCATTTTTTTTTACAAAATGTGAAAATTACACATGGGATCATTCAAAATTACTGATTTAATCAGTGATTTGAATTTTTTTAAATAAAAGGAAATAAAATTGTGGGTCAAACGTCCTGTTTCTTAAAAATAAATTTTTTTTTTCATTTATTTGTTAAAGAAAATGCAAAAGAAAAATTGTTTTACGCTCTAGACGAACACCGTTTTTTATAAAATATTAAATTAAAATTAATAATTTATAAAAAACGGACGTTTCACGCGCAATTTTTTTTCCTTCTGTTTAAAAAAAATACGCTTTTACGGAAACACGTGGGACCAACACGCAAGTCCTTTCTAAGAGAAAGTTGACCTGACAGAATAGAAGGAAGGAAGGATCGATTAAATCGAATCCTGCGTACTGACCATTTTCGTTCATTTCTGCGTGCGTGATATAAAAACGCAAGGTCACGCACAACCGGTCATAAAATGCGAACAAAATGACGCATCAAGTTACGTAAGGGGAATGAGAATGAAAGGATCCAAATCTCTACAATCTTTGTCTCTTAGAAACCTTAATCAAAAACCTCTCAGAAAGGAAGTAATTAAGTGGAGTCTTTAACCGAAATGGCGTTCTCATTGAACCGTAAAATACGGTTTCTGCTGGAACAAAATATATCCAGAATTTTCTTTGCCTAAAATTTTTTAGGTGGATTTTTGCTTCCGGTTAAGAGATGCGTAACATGTTCATAGGGCTCGATTTGTAGAGCATAAAAATCCCTTTCAAATCACCCCTACTAGAATCCCTTGGGACTAATAGTTTACGAAAAATGCGGTTTCTGCTGGAACGAAATAGATCCAGGATTTTTGTTACCTAACATTTTCGAGGTGAATTGTTGTTTGAATTGGTGAATTGTTGTTGAGGTGAATTGTTGTTACAAATTTCAATTGACCCCTGCTAAACCCTTTGGGATTAACAGGTGACGAGAAATGCGGTCTCTGCTGGAGCAAAATATATCCAGAATTTTTTTACTTTTTTTTTTTAATTTTTAGTTGGATTGTTGCTTGCAGTTAAGAAATGCGTAAAAAGTTCATGTGACTCAATTTATAGAGCATAAAAATCCCTTTAAAATGACCCCTACTAGAACCCTTTGGGATGAATAGGTTATGAGAAATGCGGTCTCTGCTGGAACAAAATATATCCAAAAATTTGTGGTTTGAAATTTTTGTGTGGATTTTTGCTTGCAGTTAGGAGATGCATAAAAAGTTCATATAACTCAATCTGTAGAGCATAAAAATAGCTTTAAAATGACCCCTACTAGAACCCTTTGGGATCAATAGTTTACGAGAAATGCGGTTTCTGCTGCAACAAAGTAGATCCAGGATTTTTGTTACCCAACATTTTTTAGGTGGTTTGTTGCTTCCGTTCAAGAGATGCATACAAATTTCATAGGACCTGGTTTGTGGAGCATACAAATTCCTTTAAATTGACCCCTTCTAGAATGCGGTCTCTGCTGAGCAAAATGAATCCAAATTTTTTTTGCTTGAAATTTTTGGGTTGATTGTTGCTTGCAGTTAAGAGATGCGTAAAATGTTCATATGACTGAATTTGTAGCGCTTAAAAATAGCTTTAAAATGACCACTACTAGAACCCTTTGGGATCAATAGTTTACGAGAAATGCGGTTTCTGCTGCAACAAAATAGATCCCGGATTTTTGTTACCCAACATTTTTTAGGTGGATTGTTGCTTCCGTTTAAGAGATGCATACAAATTTCATAGGACCTGGTTTGTAGAGCATAAAATTTCCTTTAAATTGACCCCTGGTAGAATGCGGTCTCTGCTGAGCAAACAAAATCTGAAATTTTTTTTGCTTGAAATTTTTGGGTAGATTGTTGCGTGCAGTTAAGAGATGCGGAAAAAGTTCATATCACTCGATTTATAGTGCATAAAAATCCCTTTAAAATGACCCCTACTAGAACCCTCTGGCATTAACAGGTTATGAGAAATACGGTCTCTGCTGGAGCAAAATATATCCAATTTTTTTTTTTTTTTTTTTTTTTTTTTTCGGGTGAATTTTTGCTTGCAGTTAGGAGATGCGTAAAAAGTTGATATAACTCAATCTGTAGAGCATAAAAATAGCTTTAAAATTACCCCTACTAGAACCCTTTGGGATCAATAGTTTACGAGAAATGCGGTTTTTGCTGCAACAAAATAGATCCAGGATTTTTTTTATCCAAAATTTTTAGATGGATTGTTGCTTCCGTTCAAGAGATGCATACAAATTTCATAGGACAAATTCCTTTAAATTGACCCCTGCTAGAATGCGGTCTCTGCTGAGCAAAATATATCCAAATTTTTGGGTTGATTGTTGCTTGCAGTTAAGAAATGCGTAAAATGTTCATATGACTCAATTTGTAGCGCTTAAAAATAGCTTTAAAATGACCACTAATAGAACCCTTTGGAATCATTAGTTTACGAGAAATACGGTTTCTGCTGCAAAAAGCAGATCCAGGATTTTTGTTACCTAAAATTTTTTAGGTGGATTGTTTCTTCCGGTTAAGAGATGCGTAAAAATTTCATAGGACCTGGTTTGTAGAGCATAAAAATTCCTTCAAATTGACCCCTGCTAGAATGCGGTCTCTGCTGAGCAAAAAAATTCGAAATTTCTTTTTGCTTGAAATTTTTGGGTAGATTTTTGCTTGCAGTTAAGAGATGCGTAAAAAGTTCATCTCACTCGATTTATAGAGCATAAAAATCCCTTTAAAATGACCCCTACTAGAACCCTCTGGTATTAATAGGTTATGAGAAATACGGTCTCTGCTGGAGCAAAATATATCCAATTTTTTTTTGTTTCGAAATTTTCGGGTGAATTTTTGCTTGCAGTTAGGAGATGCGTAAAAAGTTCATATAACTCAATCTGTAGAGCATAAAAATAGCTTTAAAATGACCATTAATAGAACCCTTTGGAATCATTAGTTTACGAGAAATGCGGTTTCTGCTGCAACAAAATAGATCCAGGATTTGTGTTACCTAACATTTTTTAGGTGGATTGTTGCTTCCGGTTAAGAGATGCGCAAAAATTCCATAGGACCTGGCTTGTAGAGCATAAAAATTCCTTTATTTTGACCCCGGCTAGAATGCGGTCTCTGCTGAGCAAAAAAAATCCGAAATTTTTTTTTGCTTGAAATTTTTGGGTAGATTGTTGCTTGCAGTTAAGAGATGCGTAAAAAGTTCATATCACTCGATTTACAGAGCATAAAAACCCCTTTAAAATGACTGGTATTAATAGGTTATGAGAAATACGGTCTCTGCTGGAGCAAAATATATCCATTATTTTTTTTTTTTTTTTTTTTGTTTTTTTTTTGTTTTTTTTTTTAAAGGTTTATAAAACTCAATTTGTAGAGCATAAAAATAGCTTTAAAAACTAATAGTTTACGAGCAGTACGGTTTCTGCTGGAACAAGACCAGAATTTTTTTTACTCAAATTTTTTGGGTGGATTGCTGCTTCCGGTTTTGAATACCTTCAACGTTCCACTTTAAGGATTGAAAAAGAGAAATCTGAGCGGAGTATTTTTTATAACAATGAAAATTCATTAAAACGCAGAATTCTCCGAAAACACCTTACCCTTAATTAACAAATTAATTTCTCGTAAACTATTAGTCGCAAAGAGTTCTAGTATGAGTCAATTTAAAGGGATTTTTGTGCCCTAAAAATAAAGTTCCGTGAACTTTTTATTTATCTCTTAACCGGACGCCACAATGCTATGTTTTCAAAAAATTGGTAGTCAATTTTATTTTAGATTGATTTTGAAATGGTATCTTGTTTAAGATTAATTTTTTCTTATTTTTTGCGTGTAGGATTTAATCTCTTGGGGTGAAAAAAGTCTTCGTTACGTTGCTGTAAATAATAATTATGGAAAATTGCTCCCATTGGAATTGCGCCTCCAGCGTTAACTCGATTCATCCAAGCAGAAACTCATGAGTATTAACTTGTTGGATCATTGTTTTCAACCTCGAGAATAAATATTTATGTATCTGCTGCATGAATCAGGGTTTTGATTTGACCTGGAAAACCCTGGAAATGACCTGGATTTTTTTTTAATAGAAAAAAACCCTAGAAACCCCTGAAAATGACCTAGAATTTCATTTCAAAACCTAGATTTTTATAGTAAGACCTTTTTTTTAAGAACTTTTTCTTCTAATCTCTGGACGACTCGAAAATTAAAAAAAAAATTCTTCCTTCTGTACTGTAATCAAAAATTGATCCCTGATTTTCTAAAAATTTTTGAAGATTTCCGATATGTGAAAAAAAATGTAGAAATTTGTTTATACCGGATTTTACTAAATTTTAGGGGACGAAATTCGAGTCAATTTAAAAGATATTTAGGACTTTTTAGAAGTTTGGAAGAAATTAAAAAATATTGTATAAATTTTCGGAAACCTTTTCAAGTTGTAAAATATTTTTAATCACTTCAAAACTTTTAAAACTCCTGAATATCTTTTAAACTGACTCAAATTTTTCTTATGATTTTTAAAAATATTTTGAAATATTTTGAAGTCTTTTCAAAAAATTTCTTTAAAAATTAACTTCTAAAAATAAAAAAATTATTTTTAATATTCCTAGGAATCTCAAGAAAATGTTTTCATCCTCTTGAAAACTTTCCAAATTTTTAAATAATTAAAAAAATCTTCTAAATATCTTTGAAAATTATTCGAATTTTTCCTGCATTTGTTTTAATTCTTCAAAATCCAAAAAATTGCTCTTAAATTTGACCTAAAATTAGATTTTGGGATCTGAGAGTAAAAAAATAAGTATCATCAGTTTGTTTTCAAAAAATGTAGAAATTTTATTTTACAAGATTTTACCAAATTTCAGGGGGAAAAAACGAGTCAGTTTAAAAGATATTTAGGACTTTTAGAAGTTTGGCAGAAATTTAAAAATATTGTATAAATTTTTGTAAATCTTTTCAAATTTTAAAATATTTTTAATCACTTCTGAAATATAATTTAAATTGACTCGAATTTTTCTTAAGCTTTTTAAAAACCCTAAAAAAATTTTAAAATTGCCTTAAAATCTTCCAGATTTTGTTGGACATTTTTAGAAATCTTTCGAAATATTTTCAACTTTTAAATCTTTTTAAAACTTTTGAGTCTTCTAAATATGTTTAAAAATTATTCGAATTTTTGCTCTGAAATCTTCCAGATTTTTTTTGACAATTTTGGAAATCTTTTAAAATCTTTTTGAATTTTCTTTAAAAATGAACTTTTCAAAATAAGTCATTTTGACTTTTCCTAGGAATCTCAAGAAAATGTTATCATTCTCTTGAAACCTTTCAAAATTTTTAAAAAGCTTTGAAATACTTTTTTCGAAATCTTCAAAAATCTAAATTTTGTTAAAAATTTTTCGAAATATTTTCAACTTTTAAATCGTTTTCAGACTTCTAAATCTTCTTAATATCTTTGAAAATGATTCGAATTTTTCCTGCAAAAATTTTAAATTCTCCAAACTTGAAAAAATTGCTCTTAAATTTGTCCTAAAATTAGATTTTGGGATCTGATATAATTTTCCAGAGATTCTTGAGAAAATTCAAAAAGATTTTTCAAGATTTCAGATACGTCAAAAAAATATAGAAATTTTATTTTACAGGATTTTACCAAATTTTTGTGGAAAAATTCGAGTCAATTTAAAAGATATTTAGGACTTTTAGAAGTTTGGAAGAAGTTTAAAAATATTGTATAAATTTTTGTAAATCTTTTCAAATTTTAATATATTTTTAATCACTTCTGAAATATATTTTGAATTGACTCGAATTTTTCTTAAACTTTTTAAATATTTTTAAACAAATTTTTAATTGCCTCAAAATCTTCCAGATTTTGTTCAACATTTTTAGAAATCTTTCGAAATGTTTTCAAATGTTAAATCTTTTTAAAACTTCTGAGACTTCTAAATATGTTAAAAAATTATTCGAATTTTTTCTAAATTATTTTTTAAAATTCCGCAAAATTGAAAAAGTTGCTCTGAAATCTTCCAGATTCTTTTTGACAATTTTGGCAATCTTGAAATATTTTAAAATAATTTTTAAAAAAGAAAACTAATTTTAAATTCTTCTAGGAATGTTAGGAAATTTTTTACATTCTTTTGAAAATGATTCCAGGCTGATTTAGTCTGCAAAAGTTAAAAACTATCATTTTTCCTTTTCTTGTGAGCTTTTTTGTGTCATTTTTTTATGCATAAAACAGTTCAAACAAAAATTTTATTCTTGAAAAAAATTGTAATCCTAAGAAAAGATTTCTTTTGATTAAATCCTGAACGTTTATCTTAATTTATACAAAGATATCCGCTTTTTTGTTTAAATTTTATTTTGAAGGATGTTTATGAAATTAACAATTTTCATAAATGTTTTATTGTAATTTGAAAAATGGAATAATCTGAAAAGATTGGTCTTGAATCAACTACAAAATAATTTATCATTTAAGTTTCTGTAAATTGCATTGTACTCTGTCATTTTCTAATTTATTCTCTAGAAATTCGTTAATAATTCCACTCTATTCAAATGACTTCCACTTCATTCATATCTCAAATTACAATGTCTTTCATAATCTTACAAACTGTTGTCCCTAAGTGACAAGCAGTCGGTTTTCATGCAAAGTGACTTTCTATTTCTAATTCTAATTTTTAATTCCTTGGACAAAAATAGAAATATGAGAAGATCTTTTTTCAGAAATAAAAATTAATTAAAATAATTTTTAATTCATATCTCCATCTGGTCTGAAAAGACGTTAAAAATTAAAGTTAAAAAGAGTCTAGTAGCTTAATGGGAAAGATTCAACTATTTTATTTTTTGTTGAAATATTAACTACTATATTATTAATTAAAAATTAATTTCTTTGGTGGAAAATTCTAATTTTTCATTCAGTAGACAAAAATAGAAGAGATCTTTTTTGAAAAAAAATTCAAATTTTCATTCCGTGGACAAAAATAGAATTAAAAGAGGATCTTTTTTGAGAAAAAATTAATTAAAATAATTTGTAATTCATATCTCCATCTAGTCTGAAAAGACGTTACAAATTTATGTTATTCTCTGATGATAATACAGATTCCTTGAAAATTTTAACTTTTACTGAATATTTTATTTTCTGAAAAAAGTTTCTTATCTCGATCTCTCTAGTAGCTTAATGGGCAAAATTGAACTATTTTATTGAAAATTCGTCTACTATATTATTAATTAAAAATTAATTTCTTTGTTGGAAAATTCTAATTTTTAGTTCCGTGGACAAAAATAGAAATAAGAGATCTTTTTTCAGAAAAAATTAATTAAAATAATTTTTAATCATACCTCCATCTAGTCTGAAAAGACGTTAAAAATTTCTGTTATTCTCTGATGATAATACAGATTCCTTGAATAATTTCTGTAGGTTAAAAATTTTGTTACGAGTTTTGAGTGACTGATAAATATAGTCGAATACTAATGTATGAAAGGAAATGAAATATTATCAGTGAATCACTCATAGCTTGCTCATAGTAAATATGATAATTTTACAAAGTAGAATGCAGTGAAAAAGTCTTTGTCTTGAATCAAAGAAACAGAAGACCTGAAGAAAATAATTTTGAATGAAAAGAAAAATTTTGAATCTATTTAAAAATTCTCTTCAAGATTGAGTGATTTGTATCTGCAAATCTGCCAGCGACCAACAATAAAATTTCCATAATAGGTCAAGTTCGGATTATTTATACAATTATTTCTGACTGAATAAAACTTTAAATAGCGACTTTGACCTACATTGAATCAAATTTATTTTCTGAGTCTCATTAATGTGGATGAGTATTTTTCCATTTAAAAAATTTTTTTTTTTTTTGTAATTGATAATTCGCTACAGGGCCTAAAATGCTTTTACACTTAAATTCGAACTTAGTTCATAGAACTCCATAAGAAAATCCAGCAATTTTTGGTTGAAAGTTCATTTATTTTTTTGATTGATAATTCAACAATTTGTTTGTCATTTTTTCTTTCTTATCTGTAAAAGGTTTCTTGGTTGGAAATTCTTAGATTGAAAAAAAATTTTTGACTAAAAATTAGTCAAATAAAACAGTGGAATTTTTAACCAGTAAATATGAATTTTCAACTAAATTGTCAACCAATGAGATAAATTTTCAATTAAAAAAATGAATCTTCAACTAAAAAGACTAATTTTCAAGAAAAGAGCTGAATTTTTTCAATCAAGAAAAATTTTTAGTCCTGAAAGAAAAAAATTCCAACCAAGCAGATGTATTTTTACCAAAAAATATCAATTCTCAAGTCAAAAAGACGAATTTTCAAACAAGAAAGATAAATAAAAATATAAATTTCCAAAAAAAGTGGATTTTGAACCAAAGTATTAGATTGAAACTCTTTTGGTTGAAAATTCATCTTTTTGGTTGGAAAGTCTACTATTATATTTTTGGTTGAAAATTAATCTTTTTTGGTTAAAAATTTTATTACTTGGTTGCAGATTTTATTATTTGGTTGCAAATCAAACTATTTTTTTAAAAATTCAACAATTTTGTTAAAAAATCAGCCTTCTTGGTAGAAAATTCAACTGTTTTGTTGAAAATAATTTTCTACTAAGATTAATTATTAATCTTTGGCTGGAAAATAAAACAATTTTGGTTAAAAATTCAACTGTTTTAGTAGAAAATTTACTTTTATTACGATTTATTATTATTCTGAACTGAAAAATGTTTTTTGGTTAGGAATTGATCTCTTATGTTGGAAATTCTTCTTTATTGAATTCAGCTATTATTTATTTAATATTGAAATCTTTTTTCGTTGAAAATTCAACTAATTGGTTCAAAATGTAACTATTTTGTTAAAAAATCGTTTTTTGTTTGAAAATTGATCTTTTTAGTTAAAAATTATTCTTTTTTTTTAAATTCTTCTATTTGTCTTGAAAATTCGACATTTTTGTTTAATTTTTTATTCATTCTGGACTGAAAAATATTTGGTTGTTGAAAATTCAACTCTCTTGTTGAAAATTCGTCTTTCTTATTTAAAATTAAAATCTTTTTTGGTTGAAAATTCAGCTACTTGGTTCAAAATGCATCTATTTTGTTGAAAATTATGATTTTTTTTTGTATAAAATTAATCTTTTTATTTGAAAATCGTCTTTTTTGCCTTGAAAATTCCACAATTTCCTTAAATTTCTTTTCATTCTGAACATTTTTTGATTGAAAATTCAGCTACTTGGTTCTAAATGTAACTCTGTTTTCAAAAATTCGTTTTTTAGTTGATAATTCATCTTTTAAGAAATTTATTTATTTTGTAAATTCGTATTTTTGCCTTGAAAATTCGACAATTTGGTTGAATTTTACTTTCATTTTGGACGGAAAATATTTTTTGTTTGAAAATTTATGTCTCTTGTTGAAAATTCGACTTTTTGGTCGAACTCAACTGGTTTTCATTTTAAATTACAATCTTGTTTAGTTGAAAATTCAGCTACTTAATGCGAAATGTAACTATTTTTTTGTAATTACTTTTTTGGTTGAATTTTCGTTTTATTCTCGACTAAAAAATATTTTTTGTTTTAAAATTTATGTCTCTTGTTGAAAATTCGTCTTTTTGGTTGAAATCAACTGGTTTTTATTTAAAATTAAAGTCTTTTTTGGTTGATATATAAACTATTATATTTTTCGTTTAAATTCATTTTTTCTTTTTTTTTAAATTTCAGCTACTTGGTTTAAAATGTAAGTATTTTGTTAACAAAATTTTTTTTTATTTGAAAATTGATCCTTTTATTCCTAAATAAATCTTTTGTTTAAATTCGTCTTTTTGCCTTGAAAATTCGGCAATTTGATTAAATTTTTTTTTTATTCTGAATTGAAAAATATTTTTTGGTTTGAAAATTTATGTCGCTTGTTGAAAATTCATCAATTCATCATTCTGAACTGAAAAATGTTTTTTGGTCAAAAATTCAACTCTCTTGTTAAATTTTTTTTTTTAATTCAACTTTTTTATTTGAAATCAGTCTTTTTTGATAGAAACATCAACTATTAGATATTTCCTTTAGAATTCATTTTTTGTTGTTGAAAATTCAGCTACTTGTTTCAAAATGTAACTATTTTGTTAAAAACTATTTTTTGGTGTAAAAATTGTCTTTTTATTTGAAAATTCGTTTTTTTTTTGCCTTGAAATTTATACAATTTGGTTAAAATTTCTTTTCATTCTGGAAATTTTTTTGTTGTTGAAAATTCAGCTACTTGGCTCGAAATGCAACTATTTTGTTGAAAATTGGTTTTTTTATTTGAAAATTGACATTTTTAATTGTAAATAAATCTTTTGTTTAAATTCGTCTTTTTGCCTTGAAAATTCGACAATTTTGTTAAATTTTTTTTCATTCTAAATTGAAAAATATTTGTTGTTTGAAAATTTATGTCGCTTGTTGAAAATTCATCTTTTTGGTTGAAAATTCATCAATTCATCATTCTGGACTGAAAAATGTTTTTTGGTCAAAAATTCAACTCTCTTGTAGAAATTTTTTTTTTTTTAATTCAACTTTTTTTATTTGAAATCAGTCTTTTTTGATAGAAACAGCAACTATTAGATATTTCCTTTAGAATTCATTTTTTGTTGTTGAAAATTCAGCTACTTGTTTCAAAATGTAACTATTTTGTTAAAAACTATTTTTTGTATAAAAATTGTCTTTTTATTTGAAAATACGTTTTTTTTTGTCTTCAAATTTATACAATTTGGTTAAATTTCTTTTCATTCTGGAAATTTTTTTGGTTGAAAATTCAGCTACTTGGCTCGAAATGCAACTATTTTGTTAAAAATTGTTTTTTTATTTGAAAATTGATATTTTTAATTGTAAATAAATCTTTTTTTTTTATTCGTCTTTTTGCCTTGAAAATTGGAGAATTTGATTGAATTTTCGTTTCATTTTGGACTGAAAAATCTTTTTTTGATTGAAAATTCAACTCTCTTGTTGAAAATTTGTTGTTGTTTTTTTTGTTGAATTCATCTTTTTTATTCAAAATTATGTTCTTTTTTTATTCTTTTTTTCTTATACCTCCTTGGTTGGAAATTTAACGTTTTTGGTAGAAAATTCAACTATTTAAAAAAAATCATCTATTTTATTTAAAATGCAATATAAATACATTATAAGTTAATAAAATAAATAAATAAATTATTAATTTAAACTAATATTAATTTAATATTAATATTATAAAAATGAATAAATTATAAAAAAAAGTATTTTTTTTTTAATTTTAAGATTCATGATTGAAATGATTGCTCCTGGGTTCAAGGACCCGAATTAATTTTAATTTGATCAAGAGACATCTGAGGATATATTATATAAAAAGTATTTTAGATATTACACAACTTTTATGAATCCTTGATTTTATTTTAGGCGGGATTCATAAATTGTTTTAATTATATAGTTTGAAATGGAATAATTAATTTAAAGGTCAGACGGATGAAGTAAAAAATTTTCAAAGACAAAAAAGTCATTTCTGATCTTTAATCAGGTATTATACCTACATGGAGGCTGTAACTTCATCTACCAGTTACCATAAAATAAACGGTCAGTGCTGACTAAAGTTGCGCAACGTTCTTGTGAATCATACCAACACAAGTGTCGCTGATGTAACCCTAAATATACAGGGTGGTTCATTTGAAATTTTCGAAATTAAACGCACTTTCATCAATTTTTTCAGCTTCAAATTCCTTCTTTTTTTTATTAACATTTTATTATTTTTAAAATAAAAGTATAATTTATTGCGAAAAAAAGGAAGGCCTTTCAACTCCGCTGGGATTCGAACCCAGGACCTTTCGTTTGCCGGACGACTAAATTACTGAAATGAGAACCTTGGATAAAACTTGTATAATTGTCTATGGCCTGGGTTCGTTTCCCAGCAGAGTTGAAAGGCGTTCCCTTTTTCAAAAAAAAATGTATTTAATGTCGATAAAAATAGTTTGAGAAGAATATAAATTTTGATTTATTGGGAATTTGATTTTTTAAATTTCCAAATTGGGGAAAAGTGAGGGATTTAAAAAAAAATCTTAATAAATTTGAAATTGTAGTAGAAATTTTATATTTTTTTTTTTGATAAAAATGCAAATTTGTGGTTGAAAATTAATCTTATTTTGTTGAGGATTCAACTATTTTATTGAAAATTCGTCCTTTTTGGGTTAATTCAACTGTTTTTTTTTTAAATTAAAATCTTTTTTGGTTGAAATATCAACAACTATATTATTAATTAAAAATTAATTTCTTTGATGGAAAATTTAACTCTTTTTTGAAAATTCGTTTTTTTCTGGTTGAAAATAAATTGTTTTAAATGAAAATTTCACTTTTTGTTGAGAATTTCTCTTTTTAGTTTTAAAATTGACCATTTTAGTTAAAAATTCATTTCTTTGGTTGAAAATGCGACAATGTTGATGAAAATTAATTTTTCTTACTGAAAATTAATTTTTCTTACTGAAAATTAATTTTTCTTACTGAAAATTAACCTTTTCCATTTTTTGTTTAAAATTCTTTTTTTTTTACAATTTTTTGTTGAGATTTCATCTTTCTAGGTTGAAAATTAAACTATTTGGTTGAAAATTCAAGTCTGGTTGAAAATTTAACTATTCTTATTGAAAATTGTTATTATTTTTTTAAACGAAATATCAGCTGTTTTTGGTTGTAGTTTAATCTTTTTTTTGCTTGAAAATTCATCCACGTAGGTAGAAAATTCAAGTATTTGGTTAAAAATTCAACTATTTTATTGAAAATTTAATTATTTTGTTGAAAATTCAAAGATTGTGTTAAAAAAATCTTTTTTTTTTTGTTGAAAAATTCTCTCTTACGATAGAAGTCATATTTTTTGGTTGAAATAAATAAATTTTGAATTTTTAAATTTTAAGCTGAAATTGTTTTATTCTGTTTATAAAAACATTTGATGTGTTGGTATATAATTTTAAATTTTTTCACTTTTGAACAGTTAAAATGACAGTGAATTTCATTTTTTACGATTTGAATTTAAACTTTTCAAATTAGCTGGGCTTTTTAGATTAAAATGTTGAGTTTGGAAAATTTTCAATATTAAAATTAAGCTTTTTTGAATGCCTAATTCTAAAAAAAAATAGTTTAATTTTTAAGACTGGAAAAAAATATATTTCTAGAGATTTCCACCACTTGTAACAGTAGTCTTGTCACGACAAAAGTTATCTTTATTCATAAACCTTGACATTGATAAACTTGTTTTTCAAAGCCAGTAAAATTGTTTAGTATACATTCACTTAAAAATATTGTCTGGTATTTAAAACCAAAAAAGATTAATTTTCAATCCAAAAATATGAATTTTCAACAAAAAAGTTAATTTTCAACCAAGTAGTTGAATTTTCAACCCAAAAAGTTTTTATTTTTAATTAAAAAAAATTGAATTCTTAAAAAATATGAATGTTTAACAAAATAATTGAATCCGGAATGAAAACAGATTAATTTTCCACTAAACAGCTAAATTTTTAACAAAAAGGGATGAAAATTCTCCCAAAAGAGATCAATTTTCAAACCAAAAATTTAATTTTCAATTAAAGTCAGTGCAGTTCATCCTAAAGAGAGGAATTTTCAACAAAATAGTAGAAAACTCAACCAAACCAGAATAATTTAAAACCAAACAGTTGAATTTCTGACAAAAAAAAAATAAAAATTTTGCCAAAAGAGATGCATTTTCGAAAAATTAAAAAAATAAATAAATTTTCAAAACATAAAAAATTCAGTCAAGAAAGACAAAATTTTGCAACCAAATTGTTTTATTTTCAATCCAAAAAGTCGAATTTTATACAAAACAGTTAAATTTTCAACAACAAATTTAACTTTCAACTAATTAATTAAATTTTTAACGAAAATAGTTATTTTTCAAACCAAAAATATGAATTGTCAAGAAAAAACCTAATTTTCAACCAAGCAGTTGAATTTACAACCAAAAGTGGAATATTTTTAACGGATAAGGTAATAGTTGATATTTTATCCAAAAAAGACGAAATTTTTACCAAAACAGGTAAATTTTTAAACCAGAAAGACGAATTTTTAACAAAAGAATTGAACCTTCCAGAAAATGAACCATACAGATTTTTATTAATTTTCTACCACAAAAGACGACCTTTCAACGAAATTCATGATTTTTAAACACTTTCAACCAAGGAGATGAATTTCCAATTAAAATGATAAATCTTCAACTCAAATAATAAATTTGTAAACAAAATAGTTTACCATTTAACCAAGTAGTACAGTTTTTAACCAAAAAAGATGAATTCTCAAACAAAAATAGTTGAACCACAATACAATAATTTTTAATTGAATTGAATTTTAATTAATTTAATTTAAATTTGATTTAATTAATAAATTAAAAATTTTAACTTATTTTATTAACCATTTTTAATCAAAGAAGATTAAATTTTTACGAAAAAAGACGAATTATCAACAAAAAACTTTAATTTTCAACTAACGAAAATTTTTTAGTCAAGAGAGAAAACAAAGTTGAACCAAATTGTTGAATTTTCAATCCAAAAAGTAAAATTTAATACAAAAGTTTAATCTTCACCTGGAAAATATGTATTTTCAGAAACTGATTTCAACAATTGATTTCAAATTAAAATCTTTTTTCATTGAAATAATATCAACTATTATATTTTTCGTTGAGAATTCATCTATTTTGCTAAGAAGCTTCAACTATTTGGTTCAAAATTAACTTTTTTGTTGATAATTAATATTTTCGGTATGAAAATTCAACCATTTGGTTGAAAATTTATGTATTTTGTTAAATTTTTTAAGTATTTTGGTAGGAAGTCCAAATTTGGTCGAAAATCAACTTTTTTGTTGAAAATTTAATTCTTTTGAAGAAAATTCTTCTTTTTCGTTTGAAAATTATATTTTTTTATGGGGAATTTCACTGTTTTGTTGGAAATTAGTCTTTTTGGTTGGAAAGAAAATTATTTGGTTAAAAGTTAAACTCTTTTCTTAAATAATTTTTTTTTGGTGGAACATACATAGTTTTAATTAAAAATTCATTTCTTTGGTTAAAAAATGAGCTGCTTGACTGAGAACTTGTTTTTTCCTTGGATGTTTTTTGGTTGAAAATGATTTTTTTTTTAGCTAAAAATGTAACTATTATTTGAGTTGAATAATCCATAATTTTAGTTGAAAATTCATCTCTTTGGTTGAACATTCATTTTTCGACTAAAAATTTAATTATTCAATTTTTGGTTGAAAAATTATCGTTTTTAGTTGAAAATTCGTCTTTTTTGGTAGAAATTAATCTTTTTGGTCAAAAATTCAATTATTCTACTGAAAGGTTTATCATTTCAGTTAGAAATTCATATTTCTGGTTTAAAATTCAACTATTCAAGTTAAATATTTTCAATTTTATTTCAAAATTCATCACTTTGTTTGAAAATGTAACTATTTTTTTTAAAGTTTTTTTTTTTTTTTTTAAGTAATTTTTCAACTGAAAATTTAACTTATTCCAATTGAAAATTCCATAGTTGTAGTTGAAAATCCATCTGTATGGTTAAACATTAATTTTTTTAACTTGAAATTTAATTATTTAAGTCTAGGTTGACAATTTATCTTTTTTGGTGAAAATTATTATTTTTTTTTTAAATTCAACTATTTCAGTTGAAGATTGATTCTTTTAGTTGAAAATTCTCTTATGTTTGGTTTAAAATTAATTTTTTTAAACTAAAAATTTTACTATTCCATTTTCGGTTGAAAATTATTATTTTTTTAATTCGAAATTCAACTATTTGGTTGAAAATTTGTCTTCTTGAATTAAAAATTCATATTTTTGGTTGAAAATTGAAGTGATCCAGTTAAATATTCATCATTTTAGTTGAAAATTTATCTTCTTGGTTTAAAATTTAACAACATATTCCAGTTGAAGATTCCTAATTTTATTCCAAAGTTCATCACTTTGGTTGAAAATTGAACTATTTTGTTGAAAATCGTTGTTATCTTTTTGTTGAAAATTAATTTTTTCAACTGGAAAATGTAAGTATTTGTTTTAAAATTCATTTATTTTGCAATTGTTTGCTCTGTCATAAATTAAAAAAAATCTTCGCATTTTGCGGAAAATATGAATATGTTACTTTTAGTTGACCGGGAAAATTGAAAAACTTGACCGGGAAGAAACCGCGAAATGACCGGGAATTTGAAATCGCCCGCCAAACCGCCACACTGATTGATGATCTTGTCCTGAATATTTTTAATAATGAAAATCCTATTTTTTCAGGTCTGTGGACTGGCAATTGTCACAGTTGGGGTGATTTTCCACTTGCAAGTCAAGGATATCTCAGAGGCTCTAAAAGATGAAGGTATCCCAAATTCCATTCCAATTGGCTTGATTATCGTCGGTGCCGTAATCTTTGTCATCGCCTTCTTTGGATGCTGTGGTGCAATTCGGGATAGTCACTGCATGGTTGTCACAGTAAGTACCTACATTTTTAATTTTGGAAAACTTTGTTAAACCTGGTGGTGATTTGATCTGGAAACCTAAAATTTAATTTTGAAACCTTGATTTTTTGTGTGTTTTTATAAAGCTGAAGAATAGCCAAAGTCTAAATTTATTTATGAAAATTGTTTTAATAATTAATCATTGCTATAAATTTGTTAAGTATCGTAGGCAAAGTTATTGTAAATACATTCATTGTTGATTCCGTAAACAAATTGAGTCTATTCTTTGAAAAATAGCCAAACTCTTAATTCGCTCATGGCAATTGTTCAAATAATTAATAAGTCGTGGAAATTCGCAAAACGTAATAGAAAAAAGTCACCGGAAAGATATTCTTAGTTCATTATGTAAAAAATTGACCTTATTCGTTGAAAAACAGCCAAACTCTGAATATTTTTACGAAAATTGTTTAAATAATGAATACTTATTGTAAACATGTAAAGTAACGTAAGAAAGACTTACTGGAAATACATGCTTTGTTGCTTTCGTAAACAAATTGAGCCTATTCCTTCGAAAAATATCCAAACTCTTCATTTGATCATGGCAATTGTTTAAATAATTATAAATCTTGGAAATTCGCAAAACATAATAGAAAAAAGTCATCGGAAAGGTATTCT
>CAKNYM010046046.1:24758-37511 GCA_932195095.1 Andricus curvator
GGAAATTCGCAAAACATAATAGAAAAAAGTCATCGGAAAGGTATTCTTAGTTCATTAAGTAAAAAATTGACCTTATTCACTGAAAAACAGCCAAATTCTAAATATTTTATGAAAATCGTTTAAATAATGAATAATTATTGCGAACCTGTAAAGTAACGTAGGAAAGACTTACTGGAAGTACATACTTTTTTGCTTTCGTAAACAAATTGAGCCTAATCCTTTGAAAATAGCCAAACTCTAAATATGTTAATTTAAATTGTTTAAATGATTAATAACTATTATAAATTTGTAAAGTATCGTAGGAAAGAGTTATAGAAAATACATTCATAGTTGACTTCGTAAACAAATTGAGCCTATTCATTCAAAAATAGCGAAACTCTCAATTTTGTATTAAAATTGTTTGAATAATTGATAATATTTTGGAATGTACAAAGTATATCAGAAATACGTTATCGGAAAGATATTCTTAGTTATTTCTGTAAAAAAATGTAGCCTTTTCGTTGACAAATAGCCAAACTCTGAATTTGTTTATGGAAGTTGTTTAAATCATTAATAATTCTTGTAAATTTACAAATCAACATTCCTTTAAAAATAGCCAAACTGAATATGTTTATAACAAATGTTTAAATAACTAATAATTATTTTAAATTTGCAAAGTAACTTAGGAAATACATTCTTTGCTAATTCCGTTAACAAATTGAGCCTATTTGTTAAAAAATAATCGGAAATATATTTTTGGTTAATTCAATACGAAAATTGAGCCTATTCGTTGAAAATAGACAAAATCTGAATTTGTAAAACAACATAGGAAGGAGTCATAAAAAAAGCCAATGTCTGGATATGTTTGTAAACTTTGTTAAAATAATTAATAATTATTGTAAATTTGCCATTTATCATAGGAAAGAGTTATTGGAAAAAAATTCTTCATTGAATCCGTAAACAAATTGAGCCTATTCGTTGAAAAACAGCCAAACTCTTAATTTTTTTAATGAAATTGTTTAAATAATTATTAATTCTTTGTAAATTTACAAAGCAACATAGAAAAGAGTAATCGGAATGTTATTCTTAGTTGACTCCGTAAACAAAGTGTGCCTATTCCTTGAAAAATAGCCAAACTCTGAATATGTTTATAAAAAATGTTTAAATAATTAATAATCATTGTAGATTTGCAAAGTAACGTTAGAAAGACTTATTGGAAATACATTCTTTTTTTTTCGGTAAACAAATTAAGCCTATTCGTTGAAAAATGGCCAAACTCTTAATTTGTTGAAATAATTAATAATTCTTGTAAATTTACAAAGCATCATATAAAAAAGTCATCGGAAAAATATTCTTAGTTAATTCTGTAAAAAAATTGATCATATTCGTTGAATATGATTTTATTTGATCCTGAGAATCACTTGATAAAATGATCAAAGTATTTGAAACATTTTAAGGTATTTTTTGAAATTCCTTGGCATTTTCAAGAACTTCAAAACATTTCAAGAGATTCCAAAAGATTTTACAGGATTTGAAATATTTTAGGCTATTTTAAAAGGTTACAAAGAAATTTTTAATTGATGTCAGTAATTTAATGGGATTTAAAAAAAATTGAAATATTTTAGGGTATTTTAAAATATTCCAAGGCATTTTAAATATTTCATGGCATTTTCGAGACCTTTTAAGTTTCAAGGTATTGTAACAGATTTTAAATATTTTAGGGAATTTTAAAAGATTGTAAGAAACTTTGAATTCATTTCAATCATTTGAAGATATTTGAAATATTTTGGGGTATTTTAAAAAAATTCCAAGGCATTTTCAATTGATTTCAGTAATTTAATGGGATTTTAAAGAATTTGAAATATTCTATATTTTAAAACATTCCAAGGCATTTTTAAGATTTTGAAAATGCTTGAAGCGATAGCGAAGTATTTGAAATATTGTAGGTAATTTTAAAAGTTTCTAAATTTTTAAAAATTAATTTCAATAATTTTAAGGAATTTAAAAGGATTTGAAATATTTTATAGTATTTTAAAAGAATCCAAGGCATTTTCAATTCATATCAGTAATTTAATATGATTTTAAAGAATTTGAATTTTATATTTTAAAACATTCCAAGGAATTTTTAAGATTTTTAAAATGCTTGAAGCGATTGCAAAGGATTTGAAATATTTTAGGGAATTTTAAAAGGTTCCAAATTTCAAAGGATTTTAAATAATTTATATTTAAAAAAATTCCAGGGCATCTTCAAGAGTTTAAAAAAAATTCAAGGGATTTCCAAAGATTTTAATGATTTTTAGGGATTTAAAAAAAATTGTATGGGGTTGTAAAGAATTTCCTTAAATTTTGGAAGAAATGAAACAATTTTATAAGATATTTTCGGGGTGGTTGAAAATTAATTTCTTTAACTGAAAATTAACTGTTCCATTTTTATTTGAAAATTGATCTTTTCTAGTTAAAAATTCAACAATTTGTTTTAAAAATTTGTCTTTTTTAGTTGAAAATTCAACTATTTCGTTGAAAATTTAAGTATTTTCATAAAAAATTGACTTTTTTTGGTGGTAGAAAATTATCTTTTTCTTCAAAAGTTAATCTTCTTGTTTGAAAATTCAAGTATTCTAGTTAAATATTTATCATTTTAGTTGAAAATTCATCTTTGAGGCTGGAAATAACATTATTTGGTTCAAAGTTAAACTCTTTTGTTAAAAATTAATTTTTTTTGTTGAAGATTCATCCTTTTAATTAAAAATTAATTTCTTTAGTTGCAAAATGAGCTGTTTGATTGAAAACTTGTTTTTTCTTTGGATGTTTTTTTTTAGTTTATTTTTTTTTACTGAAAATGTAACTTTGGTTGAACATACATTTTTCGACTAAAAATGTAATTTTTCAATTTTTGGTTGAAAAATGATCTTTTTCAGTTTAAAATTCGTCTTTTTTGGTAGAAATTAATCTTCTTGGTTGAAAATTAATCATTTGCTCAAAAATTCAATTATTCTAGTTAAAGATTTATCATTTCAGTTAAAAAATCATCTTTTTGGTTTAAAATTCAACTCTTCCAATTAAATATTTACAATTTTATTTGAAAATTCATCACTTTGTTTGAAAATGTAACTTTTTTTTGAAGTTAGTTTTTTTTAAAGGAAATTTTTTAACTGAAAATTTAACTTATTCCAATTGAAAATTCCATAGTTGTAGTTGAAAATTCATCTGCATGGTTAAACATTAATTTTGTTAACTTGAAATTCATTGTTTTAATTCAAAATGCTTACGTTTGGTTTAAAATTAATTTTTTTTAACTGAAAATGTTACTATTCCAATTTCGGTTGTAAATTATCTTTTTAGTTCGAAATTCAACTATTCGGTTGAAAATTTGTCTTCTTTAATTAAAAATTGAACTATTTCGTTAAAAATTCATATTTTTGGTTGAAAACTGAAGTGTTCCAATTAAATATTCATCATTTTAAATTCAACATCATTTTTAAATTTAACTATTCCAGCTGAAGCTTTAACTATTTTGTTGAAAATTTCGTCTTTTTTTGGGTTGAAAATTAATTTTTTTTAAACTGTAAATATAACTATTCCATTTGAATATTGCATATTTTTAGTAAGAAATTCATCAATTTGGTTGAAAATTAATTTTTTAAACTAAAAATGCAACTATTCAAGTTTGTTATGAAAAATTATATTTTTTAGTTGAAAATTCGTTGTTTTTTTTTGTACAAATTAATCTTTTTGGTTGAAAATTGATCTTTTTTAGTAAAAATTAATTTTTTTTTTGAAAGTTCATTTATTTCAGTTGAAGATTCATTGTTTTAGTTAAAAACTCTTACGTTTGGTTTAAAATTTTTGTTGAAAAATTGTATTTTTGGGTAGAAAATTAATTTTTTTATTTGAAAATTAATCTTGTTTAAAAATTCATCTTTTTGGGTGAAAAATTCAAGTGTTCCAGATAAATATTCATAATTTTTGTTAAAAAATCATCTTTTTGGTTTAAAATTGAACTTATTTGTTGAAAATCCGTTTTTTTTTTGCTGAAAAATTATTTTTTTCAAATGAAAGTTTAACTATTCCATTTTTTGTGAAAAACTGATATTTTTTAGTGGAAAATTTAAGTGTTTTTTTCAAAATTCATTTATTTTGCAATGTTTTGCTCTGTCATGAATTAAAATAAATCTTTGCTTTTTGCGGCAAATATGAATATGTTACTTTTAGTTGACCGGTAAAATTGAAAAACTTGACCGGGAAATGACCGGGAATTTGAAATCGTCCGCCGAATGGCCACCCTGATTTTTAAAGATTCCAAGGGATTTTATGTAAATTATTTTATTTTATAATATTCTCTGGAAAATATGTACTTAAAAATTTTTTTTTCAGTTTGCAGTATTTTTGCTTACGATTCTCGTCATCCAAGTGGCCATTGCAGTCTACGCTTACATGCAGAAGGTAGATAGTAACAAGATTCAGGACGGATACAGAAAGGAGGTCTTTATGAAGTATTATGACAATCAAGGCTCAAAGAATGTCGTTGATTTTACGCAATATGCTGTAAGTATGATAGAATTTAATATTTAAATAAAGTTTATTAATATTGCCCCTATTTTTTCCCTTATTTTTCTCAAAATGGCGTACAGTAATAAAAAAAAAAGTTGTAATCCGACTTAATCCACTTGTAATCCAGTTAATTCGGAGTAATCTACATAGGTTATCCAAATAGTTTTCAATTATTTTGTTGAAAATTAGTTTTTTTTTGTTTGAAATTACTTTTTTTAACTGAACATCTATTCTATGTTTTGGTTGAAAAGTTTTTATTTGAAAATTTAAGTATCTGGCTGAAAATTAATTTTATTTGTTGAAAATTCGTTCTTTTGGGTAGAATATTAATCTTGTTGATTGAAAATTCATATTTTTTATTGAAAATTCAACAGTTTTTTTTCTTTCAATTTTTTTCTCTCTTTTCACTAAAAAATCCGTGTTAGTTGAAAAGTCGTCTTTTTAGGTTGCAATATCAACAACTACATTTGTCGTTCAAAATTCTTCTTTTTTTTATAAAGATTGAATTACTTCGTTAAAAGTTAAACTCTTTTATTAAAAACTAATTTTTTGGTGAAAAAATAAGCTATTTTGTCGGAAAATTCGTTTTTCTTTTGTTTGAAATTAATTTTTTTAACTGAACATTTAACTATTATTTATTTTTTTGGTTGAAAATTGATCGTTTTTAGTTAAAAATGCAATCATCTGGTCGAAAATTCATGTTATTTGTTGAAAATTCGTTCTCTTTGATAGAAAATTATTTTTCTTGATTGAAAATTCATCTTTTTGCTTGAAAATTCAACAGTTTTTTTTTTAATTTCTTCTCTCTCTTGACTGAAAAATTTTTCTGGGTTAAAAAGTCGTCTTCTTTGGTTCAAATATCAACTACTACATTTTTCGTTTAAAATTCATCCCTTTTGGAATGAAAATTTAATTAATTGGTCAAAAGCTAAGCTCTTTTATTAAAAATCAATTTTTTGGTTGAAAAATAAGCTATTTTGTTGAAAATTCGTTTTTTCTTTGGCTGAAAATTATTAGTTGTTTACTGAAAAACTAATTATTTCATTCGAAACTTACCATATTTCTTTGAAAATTTGTTTTTTTTTCTTGTTGAAAATTCATTTTTTTTTTAAACTGAATATGTAACTACTCCAGTTGAATATTCCATCATTTTAGTTAAAAATTCATCTTTGTGGTTTCGCGTCAGTTTTTTAAACCAAAAATTTAACGATTCAATTATTGGTTGAAAAATTATCTTTTTTTTTTTTAGTTGAAAACTCGTATTTTTTTTTTGTAGAAATGAATCTTCTTGGTTGAAAATGAATCTTTTTCGTTCATAATTCTACTATTCCAGTTAAACATTCATAATATTTTAGCTGAAGATTCTTCAATTTTTTTGAAAATTATTATTTTTTTAACTGAATATGTAACATTTTTGGTTAAAAATTGAATTGAAATTGATTGATTAAAAATTGAATTGAAATTGATTGATTAAAAATTTATTTGTTAAGAATTGATGTATTTTGTTGAAAATTCGTCTTCAGAATATTAATCTTCTTAGTTGAAAATCCATGTTTCTGGTCGAAAATTCAACTATTTGGTAAAACATTAACCTAATTCCTAGAAAATTTAACTATATTTTTGGAAATTCTTTTTTTTTTCAATTGTCTTAACTAAAAATTAACTCTTCCATTTTTTGTTAAAAATTAATTTTTTTTAGTTTAAAGTTTATGTATGTTCTTAAAAATTCGACTCTTAATCTTCTTGGTTGAAAATTCATGTTTCTGGTGAAATGAATTAATTATTATTATTAATTTTTATTTTATCATATTTTATCATTCATTTTATTTTACTTTATCAAGTATTAAACTACTTTCTAGAAAATTTAACTATATTGCTGATTTTTTTTTAAATTAACTTTTCTAACTAGAAATTTAACGATTCTCTTTTCAGTTCAAAATTTATTCGTATTAGTGAAAAATTGAACTACTTTGTTGAAAATTCCTTCTTTTTTTTTTAGTTGAAAACTTATTTTTTTTACTCAACATTCAACAATTTTATTTTTGGTTAAAATTTGTCCTTCATTGAAAATTCAAGTATTTTGTTGAATTTTTTTTTTGCAGAAAATTATATTCTTGCTAGGAAATTCATCTTTTTGGTTAAAAACCTAACTATTTTGTTGAAAATTAAACTATTAGGTTCAAAGTTCATTTATTTGTTTAAAAATGTATTCTTCAGGGTGAAAATTATTTTATTTAACTGAACATTTAACTTTTCCATTTTTGATTGTAAAATCATATTTTTTAGTTGAAAATTTAACTTTTTGGTTGAAAAAATAATGTGTCTGGTTGAAAATGCAACTATTGGATGACACGTTAATCTAATTGCTTTAAATTTAACTATATTGTTGAAAATTCGTTTTTTTTTAGTTAAAAATAATTTTTCTAACTGAAAATTTAACGATGCACTTTTCAGTCAAAAATGTATTCTTTTTCCTGAAAAATTGAACTACATTGATGCAAATTATTTGTTTTTTTAGTTGAAAGTTTAGTTTCAAGTTGCACTATTTTTTGAAAAATTGATCTTTTGTAGATGAAACTTCATGTGTTTTTTTCAAAATTCATCTCTTTGGTTTCAAATTAAACAATCTTGTTGAAATTTCGTCTATTATATTTTTCATTGAGAATTCATCTTTTTGGATAAAAATTTCATTATTTGGTTGAAAATCAACGTTTTTGTTGAAAATTTGCCGTTTTGGATTGAAACTTCAACAGTCTGGTAGATTTTTTTTCTGTCTTGACTAAAAATTCAACTATTTTGTTGAAAAATTATTTTTTGGTTGAATGTAACTGTTTTTGATTTAAAATAAAAATATAATTTTTGGTTTAAAATGTATATTGTTTTATTAAAGATTCAACTATTTTGTTCGATATTCCTTTTTCTTTATTTGAAAATTCATATATTTTGTTGAAGATATGTAAATTAATAAATAAAAAAAAACGAGTTTTCAGCAAAATTAATTTATTTTCAACTAAAAATATAAATTATCATGCGAAAATGGAATAGTTATATCTTCAGTTTAAAAAATTAACTTTCAACTAAAAAGAAACGAATTTTTAACCAAAGAAATTAATTTTGAGTCACAATGATGAATTTTCAACCAAAAATATGAAATTTATACCAAATAGTGGATTTTTCAATCCAAAAGATGAATTTTCTATCAACAAAAAAAACGAATTTTCAACTAAATAGTTTTTTTCCCAACGAGAGAAATGCATTCGTAACAAAAAATAGATTAGTTGAATTTTTTGCTAAACGGATAACTTTTTAATGAAAAAGATTACATTTCTATCAAAAAAGGTAAATTTTCCACAAAAAATGTAATAATTGAAGTGAATTTTCAACCAAAATAATGAATCTTCAACTGAACAAAAAATTAATTTTCAACCAAATACATGCACTTCAAACTAAAAAGATAAATTTTCTACAAAAAATAAAGTAGGATAATTGTCTGTCAGTAAAATAAATTTCCAAACAAAAAACAAACGAATTTTCAACCAAAGAAATTAGTTTTTAACCAAAAATATGAATTTTCAACTAATCAGAGAGTACTCTTTTACAAAAAAAGACGGATTTTCAACAAGTAGTTAAATTTTCACCGAAGACAGATAAAATTTCAACTAAAAATAGAAGTGATATTTCCAGTGTAAAAAATGAATTCTAAATAAGAAAAATCTCATTTTCAACCAAAAAGATAAATTTTTAACAAAGTGCATGACTTTCAACCAAATATTTGAATTTTTAAAGGAATGTCCAACCAAAAAGATGAATTAGTCACCAAGAAGATTAAATATTCTCCCACAAAATTCGAATTTTCAACCAAATACAGGAATTTTAAACTAAGGGTTAAATTTTCAGTTAAAACAATTAATTCTCATCTAGAAAACATGGTTGTCAACAAAAGAATTAAATTTTGAACAAAATAAGGGGGTTTTAACTAAAATGATGAAACTTCAACCAAATAAATGAATTTTTAATAAAGTAGTTCCACTTCCATTCTGAACCAAGTAGCTGAATTAAAAAAAATGAATTACAAACGAAAAATACAATAGTTGATGTTTCAACCAAAAAGACGAATTTTCAACAATAAACATAAATTTTGAAACAAAAAATATTTTTGAGTCGAGAATAAAATGAAAATTCAACCAAATTGTCGATTTTTCAAGGCAAAAAGTCGAATTTTTCACTAAAAAGATCAATTTTCAACCAAAAAACTAATTTAAAAAAAAATAGTTACATTTCGTATTAAGTAGCTGATTTTTCAGCCAAACAAGATTTTAATTTTAAATAAAAACCAGTTGAGTTCGAGCAAAAAGGCGAATTTTCAACAAGAGACATAAATTTTCAAACAAAACATGTTTTTCAGTCTAAAATGAAAATAAAATTCAACCAAATTGTCGAATTTTCAAGACAAAAATACGAATTTACAAGAAAAAAATTAATTTACATCTTAAAAGATCGGTTTTTAAGTAAAAAAAAGAATTTTTGAAAAACTAGTTAAATTTCGAACCAAGTAGCTGAATTTTCAATCCAAAAAGGTTCAGAATGAAAAGAAATTTAAGCAAATTTTGGAATTTTCAAGGCAAAAAGACGAATTTTAAAATGAAAAGATCAATTTTATACAGCGAAAAAAATTTTTTTTTTTAACAAAATAGTTACATTTTGAACCAAGTAGCTGAATTTTCAACCAAAAGGATGCATTCTAAAAGAAAAACATAAAATTTGATGTTTCAAACAAAAAAGATTTGAATTTTAAATAAGAAAGACGAATTTTTAAGAAGAGAGTTGGATTTTCAACAACACTAGAGCCTCATACGCGCGCTCCGCGCGCGACCAATTTATTTACATGTATTTATTTTATTTGGAAATGAATTTCAATAAAATACCATGAAATTAATTTTTACTTCAATAATTTTGATTTGTACATGGCTTCGCATGGATACCCTCTCACGATGCAGAATAAATAATTCTGTAAAAAATTGAGCCTATTCGTTGAAAAATAGCCAGACTCTAAATTTTTCAATTGAAATTGTTTAAATAATTAATAATTCTTGTACATTTACAAAACATAGTAAAGATTCATCGGAAAGACAATCTTAGTTGATTCCGCAAATAAATTGTTCTGAATGTGTTTATGAAAATTGTTTAAATAATTAATAATTATTGTAAATTTTCAAAGTATCATAGGACAGAGGTATTTGAAAAACATTCTTTATTGATTCCGTAAACAAATTGAGCCTATTCTTAAAAAGAGCCAAACTCTTGATTTGTTTATCAAAATTGTTTAAATAATTATTCATTCTTCGAAATTTGCAGAGCATTATAGCAAAAAGTCACTGGAAAGATATTCTTACTTAATTCTATAAAAAATGGAGCCTGTTCGTTAAAAAATATCCAAACTCTCAGTTTTTTAATTAAAATTGTTTAAATAATTGAAAATTATTGTAAATTTACAAAGCAACATAGATAACAGTCATCGGAAAGATATTCTTAGTTGAATTCGTAGACAAAGTGAGCCTATTTGTTGAAAAACAGCTAAACTCTGAATATGTTTATGAAAATTGTTAAAATAATTAACAATTATTGTAAATTTGCAAAGTAACATAGGAAAGACTTATTTTTTAAACATTCTTTTTGGTTATGTAAACAAATCGAGTCAATTCGTTAAAAATAATGATATTACAAATAATAATGTTTGTAAATTTACAAAGCAGCATATAAAATAGTCATCGAAAAGAAATTTCCTAGTTGACTCCGTAAACAAATTCTGCCTATTCCTTGAAAAATAGACAAACTCTGAATATGTTTAGGAAAATTGTTGAAATAATTAATAATTATTGTATATTTTCAAAGTATCGTAGAAAACATTTATTGGGAATACATGCTTTCTTGATTCCCTAAACTAATTGATCCTATTCGTTGAAAAATGACCGGGCTCTTAATTTGTTTATGAAAATTGTTTAAATAATTAATAATTTTTGAAAATTGGCAAATCATCATAGAAAAAAGTAATTGGAAAGACATTCTCAGCTAATTGTGTAAAAAAATTTAGCATATTTGTTAAAAAATAGCCAAACTTTAAATTTCTGTATCAAAATTGTTTAAATTATTATTAATTCTTGTAAATTTACAAAGCAACATAGAAAAGAGTCATCGGAAAGACATTCTTAGTTGATTCCCTAAACAAATTGAGCTTATTCGTTTATAGAAATTGTTAAAAAAATTAATCGTTCTTGTGAATTTACATAATCAACATAGAAAATAGTCATCAGAAAGACTTTTCTTAACATCATAGAACAAAGTAATCTGAAAGATATTCTTACTTAATTTTGTACAAAATTGAGCCTATTCGTTGAGAAATAGCCAAACTCTTAATTTTTCAATCAAAATTGTTTAAATAATTAATAATTCTTGTAAATTTATAAAGCAACATAGAAAAGAGTTATCGGAAAGATATTCTCAGTTGAATCCGTAAACAAATTGTGCCTATTCCTTGAAAAATACCCAAACTCTAAATATGTTTATGAAGACTGCTTAAATAATTAATAATTATTGTAAATTTGCAAAGCTTCATAGAACAGAGTCATCGGAAGGATATTCTTAGTGAATATTGTCAAAGAAATTTAGCCTATTCGTTGAAAAATAGCCAAACTCTGAAGTTGTTTATGCAAATTGTTTGAATTATTAATAATTATTGTAAATTTACGATACAACATAGAAAAGTGTCATCAGAAAGATATTCGTAGTTGACTTTGTAAACAAACTGTACCTATTCCTTGAAAAATAGCCAAACTCTAAATACGTTTATGAAAATTGTTAAAATAATTAATAATTATTATATATTTGCAAGCTATCGTAGAAACGAATTATTGGAAATACATTCTTTCTTGATACCCTAAACTAATTTATCCTATTCGTTGAAAAAAGGCCAAGGTCCTTCTGAAAAGTTAAACAAAAATGTAAAGTTGGTTTTTAAATAAAAAATTAACCAAATTTATTATAAAAAATCCAAACACAATACAAAAATAAATGGTACTCAACATTTCGAAAGTTTCAAACATTTTGAAATATAAATGAACTATGACTAAAACGTTAAATCGAAAATGAATCTTTCAAAATACGAATAAAATATTTAAAATGTTAATTAAAATCCTTCTTTTTAAAAAATGCGTGAAAGGAATCGTATATTTACCGAAGTATAAATGCATATACTTCCAAACATCTTATTACATACAAACATCTCGAGTTCAAATAAACACAGATCGCCCATGGTCGATGAGATAGCCTTATGGTTAACTAAGTAACGGTAACGGTAACTAAACGACGAATACCAACTTTCAAAGATAGGATATTTTTCAGTCCAGAATTAAACAAAAATTAAACCAAATTGTCGAATTTTCAAGACAATTTAGAATTGAAAAAAAAATCTATAAATGCTCTCTTCGATCTTAAATGCTGAGCATATTCTCAAGAGCATTTGCTCAACATAAATTCTTGGGTATTTAAGAACTCTATTGAGAACTCTAATTTTTACTGAAGTTTTATGATTTTAATTTTAGTTGCATTGCTGCGGCGCTGATGGACCAAGGGACTATAACAAATTCGCCAACAGCAGTATTCCTTCAACTTGTTGTGATAACCCAACAGATGTGGCCTGCAATTCTTATGGACCAGGAGATCATAAAATATACAGTGATGGATGCGGAATGAAGGTTGCAGAATTGTTCGGAAAAGCTCTGCATACTTTGGCAGGTGTCGCTATTGGTGTCGCTGTTGTTGAGGTAAATCTACATTTTTACGACTGTTTTCATTTTCAGCACATTTTTAATAAATAGGAAATCAAGAAATTTGTTTAAGAGACCGTGAGCTGCCCTGGTGGAAAAATTTTCACAAAAAAGTACAAAAAGCTAAGGGAAAACACTGTTCCTACATAAACTTATTCTACACAAAATATATTGTACACAACGTATACTGATCATATTTTTCCTACACAAAATATTTTCTAGACAAAATATTTCCTACACAGAATTTAATACTGTTATTTTTTTTCCTACACCAAATTTTTTCTACGCAAAATATTTCTTACACAGAATTTAATATTGTTTAATACTGTTTTTTTTTCCTACACAAAATATTGTCTGCACAGTATATTTCCTACACAAAATTAATTATTCTTTAATACTG
>CAKNYM010046046.1:37521-47691 GCA_932195095.1 Andricus curvator
ACACATAATATTTCCTTCACAGAATTTAATACCGTTAAAATTTTCTACACAAAATATTTCCTACACAGAATTTAATACTGTTATATTTTTCCTACACCAAATTTTTTCTACGCAGAATATTTCCTACACAGAGTTTAATATTGTTTAATACTGTTATTTTTTCCTACACAAAATATTTTCTGCACAGAATATTTCCTACACAGAATTAATTATTGTTTAATACTGTTATATTTTTCCTACACAAAATGTTTTCTACACATAATATTTCATGCACAAAATATTTTCTACACATAATATTTCCTTCACAGAATTTAATACAGTTATATTTTTCCTACACAAAATATTTTCTACACAGAATATTTCCTACACAAAAATAAATAGTACTTATTTTATCCTGAAAATATTTTAAAAATATTTTACAAAAGTTATTCTGTTCAATATTTTCAAGTATTTATTAACTAATTTTGAGCTGTTTAAACAGTTATTATTTCTTCAAACAATTTTTTACGCCTGTAAAACGTGAAAAGTTATTATTTTTAGGGGTTGATGATACATTTGATAAATTTAAAGAATAAATAATATTTCTTCTTTAACATATTTAGTAATTATTTGAATAATTTCCATTTGCTTAAACAATTGTTTTCTTTTTAATAGTAAAAAGTAATTATTTCGAAGGAAATAATTACACAATTGACAAAAGTTGAAAGGAATATATTTTTTAACGATATTTGGCTATTATTTAAACAATTATTCGTCATTTACTGGCGCTTTTTAATAGGAAAGGTGGAGCAAATTCTAGTTTCTATGTATTTCATACATTATGTAGCTCATTGTTTAGTATTGTCTTATTTCAGAACTTAAAACCAATAAAAAATAATAATTTTGTTGCACAATTTTTTTTTAGTTAAGTTATTGATGTTTTTTTTATATCGGTTTCATTAATGAAACAAAACACTGTTTAATAAACGACATATATAGTGCAAGAGATTTAAAAAACTAGAATTTTCTCCATCTTTCCTATGAAAAGGAGCCAGTGGTATTAATTATTTAAATCACCTCAAATTGTCTGTGAAAAAAACTATCACTCTTAACATTCTTCATCGCCGACATTAATTTCAGAAAATAAAACTTTTCACAATTTACAGAATGAAAAAATTTTTGGAACAAATGAAAATTGTTTAAAGAATTGCCAAATATCTTAAACTAAGTGGAATTTGAAATTGTAAATTTTTTATGTCTTACGGTCCACATAAAATTAAATAAAAATTGAGCCAAAAACATTTTTCCAACTCAGAATTTATTAGTTAAAAAACTTTAAATTTGTACTTATCAAATCATTTTACAACACTCAAAGTGGAATACTTTAAAATTTTAAAATTTAAAATGAGAGCCTAAAACTTTTTTAATTCAAACGCTCAATAATTTACGCGTATGAAATGGAAGTTTTTGACACTTTTCAATTGCAAATTTTTTAATGAAAAGCCGTTAAAATGCAGAAATTTGCATTTTTCACTTTATACGTTGTGCAGTTGAAAGATTTATAAAAAAATCCACGCTATCATTTGCAATGCTGTGAATTGAAGAATAAATAAATTTTTTTTGAAAATTATATCATTTTAAGCAATTTTAAGCTAGAAACAGTACTTTATACATTAAAATTGGTTTTGAAATCTTTTTAAATATTATCTTAAAAATTTTTTTTTTAAATCATTGAGAAATTTTCCAGGGATCCAATGCTAATTTCAATATCTTTTAACTCGAATTTTTCCTATAATTTTTTGAAAATCCTGCAGAATTAAAAAAATTACCGTAAAATCTTCCTGCAAATTTTGTATTCATTTAAAACCTTTTAAAAAGCTTATAAATTTTGTGTTCGAAATCTTAAAAAATCTACATTGTGTTTTAAAAGTTTTGAAATCTTTTCACGTTTCAAATTATTTGGGAATGTTTTCAAATCTTTTAAATATATTTTAAACTTGATTATTTTCTAAATTAATAATTGTTGAATTATCACTTATTAATCAAAATATATTTATTTTTAAATCTTTTTAAATATTCCCTTATAATTAATTTTTCAAAATAAAAAAATCGTTTAAAATTTTCCCATCAAGCATAAGAAATTTTTTTATTTTCTTAAAGCCTTTAAAGGTCCTTAAAAAGCTTCAAAATTTTATTTCGAAATCTTAAAAAATCTAAATTTATTATTTTATTTTTAAATTAAATTAAAAATGTGTTGAATAGAACAATTAAAATTGTAACGTTCCAAGTTTAAATTTAATACTCTGAAATATTACCGATTCAAGGCTTTCTATTTCGAATAATTCAGATTAAAATTGCTCATTTTAAATGAAAAGTAAAAAATTGCTAAATGTTCAGAAAAATGTCTTTTCTTGAATGAATAAATTCCAAATTAAATGGGTTGAAAATGGAATATTTTAGATTGAAACAATATTTGAATAGGATTTGGAATTGAATAAGATCGTTTAATTCTTTGGCTGCAAATTATTATTTTTTGACTACAAAATTAACTATTTCAATCGAAACTGATTTTTTTGAAATTTTTTTGTTGAAAATCAATTTTTTTTTTAAACTGAGTATGTAACTACTCCAGTTGAATATTCCTTCCTTTCAGTTAAAAATTTCTCCTTTTTGGTTGCGCGACAGTTTTTTTAACCAAAAATTTAACTATTCAATTTTTGGTTGAAAAATTATCTTTTTCATTAGAAAACTTGTCTTTTTTTGGTAGAAATTAATCTTCTTGGTTGAAAAAGAATCTTTTTGGTTCATAATTCTACTATTCCAGTTAAACATTCATGATATTTTAGCTGAAAATTCGTTAATTTTTTTGAAAATTATTTTTGTTTTTAACTGAAAATGTAACTATTTTTGATTACAAATTAAAATCTTTTTTGTTGAAATATCAAATACTACATTTTTGATTCAGAATCAATGTTTTTTGGAATAAAAATTTAATTACTTGGTAAATAGATGAACTCTTTTGTTAAAAATTAATTTTTTTTTTTAATTGAGAGTTCATCATTTTAATTTAAAATTCATCTCTTGTTTCGAATAATGAGCTATTTTATTGAAAATTCGTGTTTTATTTGGCCTAAAATTAATCTTTTTTTAACTGAAAATTTAACTATTCCAGCTGAAGTTTTAACTACTTTGTTGAAACTTTCGTCTTTTTTTTAAATTAATTTTCGTTCAAACTGAAAAATTCTAGTTGAATATTGCATAATTTTAATAAGAAATTCATCAATTTTGTCGATCATTAATTTTTTTTAACTAAAAATGTAAATTATCTTTTTTAGTTGAAAATTCGTTTTTTTGCATTAATTAATCTTTTTGGTTTAAAATTCAACTATTTCAGCTGAAGGTTGATCATTTTAGTTGCAAATTTACTACTTTGTTTGAAAATGTAACTATTAAAAAAAATTAATCTAAAAAATCAATTAAAGTAAAAAATTAATCTTTCTGGTTAAAAATTGATCTTTTTAGTTGAAAATTCAATTCTTTTGTTGAAATTTTATTTTTTGTTTGGCTGAAAATTAACTTTTTGAACTGAAAATTTAACTGTTAAATTATTGGTTGAAAATAAAATTACATTGTTACAAGTGGAACTACTTTTTTAAAAGCTAAACTACTTCATTAAAAATTTATTTTTTTGGCTGAAGATTCATAATTTTAGTTGAAATTTCATTTTTTTTTTTGAAAATTAAACTATTTGGTTGAAAATTCTTTTCTGTTGAAAGTTCATATTTTCGGTTTTAAAATTCATATTTTTTTTGGTCTTTTTTTGGTTGAATTATCAATTATTATATTTTTCGACAAAAATTCATCTTTTTGTTGAAAATTAAACTGATTTCATGAATTTCCAACCATATACTCTTAAAGTTTAACTAAAAAATATAAGTTTTCAGTTGAAAAAAAATCATTATCGAACCGAAAAAATGAATTTTTGACAAAATAGTGAAATTTTCAACGAAAAAATTGAATTTTCAACTAAAATGATTAATTCTATAAAAAAAACGAATTTTCAATCAAACAGTTAAATGTGCAACTAGATAAATGAATTTGCAACTATAATAATGAATCTTTATCCAAAAAGATGAATTTTCAAGTAAGAATCTTAATTTTCTACCAAAAATAAAATAGTTAAACTTTCATTTCAAAAAATTAATTATTACCAAAAAAACGAATTTGCAAGAAAGTAGTTAAATATTCTAAAATCAAGAATCTTCAACTAGAAACCTGGATTTTTAACAAAGTAGTTCAACTTTCAACCAAGCAGTTAAATTTTCAGTTGGAAAAAATTAATTTTCAATAACAAAAAAAGAACGAATTGTCAAGAAAATAGTGAAATTTGCAATTTATTAAATTTATTAAGTTTATAAAAATTTGTTAAAATTAAAAAAATTCTAACTTTTCTATAAACGCTCGGTTCTCGGATTTTATTTCACGAATTACTGGTATTTGATTAAGGACAAAACCCACCATAGTTTCATCCCAATAAATCTACCCTACCGGAAGACTGTTATTTTAAAAAATTGATTAAATTTTTAAAAAATTGGTTGAAATTCAAAAAACTGATTTAATTTAAAAAAATGGTTGAAATATAAAAAGTTCTAATTTTCCTGTAAACGCTTCGTTCTTGGAATTTATTTCACAAATTACGGACCAATTTTGATTGAGGGGCAACAACAAAAAAGTTTCCTTTCAATATCCCAACCGGAAGATTGATATTAATTTATAATAATTTATTAAATTGATGAGAATTTTAATAAATTTTTCTCTAAACTTTAGTTTGTTGGTAGATAAAACGCAGTTGTCACAGTGTGATCTCCATATAAAATAATTTATTTTTTAATTTTATTGCTAAAATATATGTTTGAGTAATTTAAAAATATATATATATATATATTTTCGTTTATTCGGAACTACTTTTTTAAAAGCTAAACTACTTCGTTAAAAAATTTATTTTTTTGGTTGAAGATTCATAATTTTAGTTGAAAATTCATTTTTTTGTTTGAAAATTAAACTATTTGGTTGATTGATTAATATTGATGAATTAAATTAAAAAAATTTTTTTTTTTAATTTGAAATTTTGAAAAATTTTATCAAAAAAATAGTTAAATTTTCAACCGAAGAAATGAATTTTCAATAAAAAATGGAAGACTGAAATTTGCAATTTATCAAATTTCTTAAGTTCATCAAAATTTGTTAAAATTAATATAAATTAAATATGACAAAAAATCACTGACCAATTATGAATATAGTTTTTGACATTATATATATAATTAGAAGGTAAAAGGTAAATCTCATTTAAGGTTTCAATTTCTCATTTCAAGGTAAATCATTTAAATAGATAAGTTTTTAAAAAATTTCGAAAATAATTTAAAATGTGCAAAGATTTCAAAAAATGTAAAACAAAATGTAGATTTTTTAAGATTTCGAAATAAAATTTTGAAGTTTATAAAGATATATAGGTTTATATTATATGTTATTTATATATATATATTGTATGTTATTATTATATATTATTTATATTATGTATTTATATTATATAATAGGTTTCAAAATAATTTAAAAACATTTCTTAAGATTTCTGGGAAAATTTTAAATGAGTTTCACATTCACATTTTTTTAGTGAATTTTAAATGATCAAAAAAATGTCTTTGAATTCCTGGAAACATTAAAAATTATTTTTTTAATTGCCAAAATGTTTCATTTTATGATAATATTTAAAAAGATTTCAAAAGATTTTTTTAAATTTAAATTTCCAAATATTTTATTTATTCGAATTTTTGATTTTATTTTACTATTATTTTTTTTTATTTAAAATTTCGAAAATAGTTCAAAGTGTGAAAATATCTCAAAAAATTTAAAACGAAATGTAGATTTTTTAAGATTTCGAAATAAAATTTTGAAGTTTTTAAAGATATATAGGTTTATATTATTTATATATATATATATATTTTATATTATTATATATTATATAATAGGTTTCAAAATAATTTTAAAAAATTTCTTAAGATTTCTGGGAAAATCTTTAATGAGTTTCAGATTCACATTTTTTTAGTGAATTTCAAATGATCAAAAAAATGTATTAAGATTGCTGGAAAAATTAAAAATTATTTTTTTAATTACCCAAATTTTTCATTTTCTGATAATATTTGAAAAGATTTCAAACTATTTTTTTTTAAATTTAAATTTTAAATTTCCAAATATTTTATTTATTCGAATTTTTGTTTTTATTTTTCTATTATTTTCTTTTATTTAAAATTTGGAAAATAATTTAAAGTGTGAAAAGATTTCAAAAAATTTAAAACAAAATGTAGATTTTTTAATATTTCGAAATAAAATTTTGAATTTTTTAAAGATATATAGGTTTATATTATATATTATATATATATATATATTTATTTATATTATATATTTTATATTATTATTATATATTATTTATATTATATATTTATATTATATAATAGGTTTCAAAATAATTAAAAAAAATTTCTTAAGATTTCTGGGAAAATTTTTAATGAGTTTCACATTCACATTTTTTTAGTGAATTTCAAATGATCAAAAAAATGTCTTAAGATTCCTGGAAAAATTAAAAATTATTTTTTTAATTACCCAAATTTTTCATTTTATGATAATATTTGAAAAGATTTTTTTTAAATTTAAATTTAAAATTTCCAAATGTTTTATTTATTCGAATTTTTGTTTTTATTTTACTATTATTTTTTTTTATTTAAAATTTCGAAAATAATTTAAAGTATGAAAAGATTTCAAAAAATGTAAAACAAAATGTAGATTTTTTAAGATTTCGAAATAAAATGTTGAAGTTTTTAATGATATATAGGTTTATATTATATATATATATATATTATATATTTTATATTATTATTATATATTATTTATATTATATAAGATGTTTCAAAATAATTTTTAAAAATTTCTTAAGATTCCTGGAAACATTAAAAATGATTTTTTTAATTACCCAAATTTTTAATTTTATGATAATATTTGAAAAGATTTAAAAAGATTTTTTTTTTAAATTTCAAAATATTTTATTTATTCGAATTTTTGTTTTTATTTTTCTATTATTTTTCTTTTATTTTTTTTATTTAAAATTTCGAAAATAATTTAAAGTGTGAAAAGATTTAAAAAAATTTTAGACAAAATGTAGATTTTTTAAGATTTTTAAAGATATATAGGTTTATATTTTATATATATATTATATAATAGGTCTCAAAATAATTAAAAAAAATTTCTCAAGATTTCTAGGAAAATTTTAAATGAGTTTCACATTCACATTTTTTTAGTGAATTTTAAATGATCAAAAAAATGTCTTGAGATTCCTGGAAACATTAAAAATGATTTTCTTATTGCCAAAATTTTTCATTTTATGATAATATTTCAAAAGATTTTTTTTAAATTTAAATTTTAAATTTCCAAATATTTTATTTATTCGAATTTTTGTTTTTATTTTTCTATTATTTTTATTTAATTTTTTTAAATTGAAAATTCCGAAAATAATGTAAAGTGTGAAAAGATTTCAAAATTTTTTAAACGAAATGTAGATTTTTTAAGATTTCGAAATAATATTTTGAAGTTTTTAAAGATATATAGGTTTATATTATTTATATATATATATAATATTATTATTATATATTATTTATATTATATATTTATATTATATAATAGGTTTCAAAATAATTTTAAAAAATTTCTTAAGATTTCTGGGCAAATTTTTAATGAGTTTAAAATTCACATTTTTTTAGTGAATTTTAAATGATCAAAAAAATGTTTTAAGATTCCTGGAAACATTAAAAATGATTTTTTGAATTGCCATAATGTTTCATTTTATGATAATATTTAAAAAGATTTCAAAAGATTTTTTTTTAATTTAAATTTTTAATTTCCAAATATTTTATTTATTCGAATTTTTGTTTTTATTTTTCTATTATTTTTTATTATTTTTTTTTCTTTTATTTAAAATTCCGAAAATAATGTAAAGTGTGAAAAGATTTCAAAAATGTTTAAACAAAATGTAGATTTTTCAAGATTTCGAAATAAAATTCTGAAGTTTTTCTAAAAGATATATAGGTTTCAAAAAAATTTCTTAAGATTTCTGGGAAAATTTTTAATGAGTTTCACATTCACATTTTTTTAGTGAATTTTAAATGATCAAAAAAATTTCTTAAGATTCCAGGAAACATTAAAAATGATTTTTTTAATTACTCAAATTTTTCATTTTATGATAATATTCACAAAGATTTCAAAAGATTTTTTTTTAATTCAAATTTTAAATTTCAAAAGATTTTATTTATTCGAATTTTTGTTTTTATTTCTTATTCTCAATCCAATGTACTGATTTGTCTTTCTTTTTTTTTAGCTGCTGGGAATCATCTTCTCATTGTGTTTAGCCAACGCGATACGCAACGATGAGCGCAGAGGCTACAGAGTGTAAAAAATCAACGAATTGAAGAACGAATTTAATTTTCTATTGAGAAAAATACTTACCAGGCGAATCCGTCTATTTCAAATCACTTGTCATCTCAGACACCTATTCCAGAAGACCCCTAGAATTGACATTAGGAGTAATCGATTGAACTTGGAAAGCAAATTTCCATCTCGATGACAGAAAAAAGAACACAATATTGCTGTGCCTTTTCATTTTTGTAAAACATGTACCTGTACACCGCCGAAAAGTGAAACTCCATCCATGAACATTGAACAATATCGATGACGAGATATTCTGGCAAATAAAAATCTCAAGTTCCCGCAACGAGAGTCGCTTTAGATTCTAGATTTCGCTGAAAAAAAAAGTTATTTTCTCGAATTTTCGGTTGAGTAAAACTGCGACTCTTTTTGCGGGACCCGCAGTTCTTGAATTGCGGCTCATAATCTCGTGTCCATTGTACAAATTCGTAATCATAGACGGAAGATTGTGCTGCGCACAAATGTGTCTTGAACTTAATCAAAACTCAGTTCAACTTATTTTCAAAAATAAACTTTAATCCTGCCGTTCAGAGAATTACAGATTAAAAAAGAAACTCGCGAGCGGGAATTGCAAATTTTTGTTATAACAGTGTTAGAAAATAAGATATATACATTTATATATTATCAAAAGTAGTTTAAAGAGTACATGCATATAACTTTTTTTTCATTCGCACGTACCTCGTAACTTTTGAAATGTTCAGACTTATTTAAAAAGCCTTTGTACGCCTTAATAAAATTATTTTTCCGAAGCGAAGTGGATCATTGCTTACAAACCAGTATTGCGTTAATTTACAGACTTCTCTTTTGTATTTTGATTTAAGGTAATTTAATTGTAGGGTGTTTGTAATGTTGTAATTTAATGTTAAACTTTGAGATCGTGAGAGTTGTCATTCTCATGGTCTCATTTGGAATTAATAAGATTTTGCTTCTGGAAATTTATTGAGATTAAATAAACAAAATTTGTACCACTTATTCAACTTATATTTTCATTTCATTATATTTGGATTGTTAATTTTTTTTTTCTGTAGTTTTCTGTTATACTTTGTAGATTTTTACAACAAAGTAAAAAAAATATTAACTATAAGTTATACAAATTTTAATTGATTTTAAAGATTTTGAAAGTTTTCAAAATAATAAAAAAATTCTCTCAAATTCCTGGGAATATTTAAAGTGATTCTTTATTTTTAATGTAGGATTTTAAGAGAATATTTACAAAGATTCTAAGACATTACACAACATTTTTCTTAAGATTTCTGGGAAAATTTTTAATGATTTTTTTAATTACCAAAATTTTTCATAATTAAGAGTATATTTAAAAAGATTTCAAAACATTTCGATAATTATAAAAAAAGAATCTGGAAGATTGTAAGACAAATTTTTTTAATTTTTGAGAATTTTGGCAAAATGTTAGGAAAACTTTGAATAATTAAAAAAAATATTTATAACTTTTTAAAATTGGGAAAGATTTCAAGAAATTTAAAACAAAATGTAGATTTTTTAAGATTTCAAAATAAAATTTTGAAGTTTTTAAAGATTTTAATAGTTTTCAAAATAATTGTTAAAAAAATCCTAAGATTCTTGGAAATATTTAAAATGAATTTTTAATTACCAACAGTTTTCATTTTAAGAGAATATTTAAAAAGATTTAGAAAATTATCAAAA
>CAKNYM010046046.1:56094-77595 GCA_932195095.1 Andricus curvator
CTGCAAGGTTGCAAAAATATTCCAATGTTGCTTCAAAGTTGCAAAAATATTGCAACGTTGCTACAATATTGTTGCAACGTTGCAACAATGTTGTAATGCACAAATATTGCTCCAGCATTGTCACAAATTTTTGATGCAACACTGCACCAACATTGCAGCAATGTTGCAAATCAGTATTGACTTATCAGTAAACATCAGAGTTTTTTCTTGCATCACACTTCTATTGAGATTGCTAAACCCTCCGCTAGGACATTTACTATCGACTATAAAATATTACTTAACGTGCGCTATGTTTCAATCGAGTAAATTTCAATTGTATTCTTACATAGCGTTTGGAAGTAAAGTATACAGGTTCAATCTTCTCCGCAAAAGCGGACATTGTTCGAGTAGTTTTTGCAAATACCCGTACATTGTTTTTTTCGCTTTTTAAGTTCGTCCTCAAAAAGATGAAATTTTTTCTCTCTAGATGGTACAAATCAGCGAGAAAAATACAAATCTTGCTTGTACAAAATTGAGGTCTTATTCTAGAAATCTAGTTTCTAAGCTCAATTTTAGGTCTTTTTTACGATTTTTACGATTAGAAAAGATAGAATGAAAATTTCCAACTGGAAGTTATGTTTGCTTTTAAAATTTAACTTAATAATGTTACATAATTTTCACTTGAAGATTAAAATAATTCAAATTATGATTTGAACTCTCAGTAATTTTTTTCTGAGGGTCTGAAATTTTTATTATCAACAAGCGCAACAAATTTAAGAGCTTGAAATTATTTTCCAATACAAATAAATAATTAATTATATAATTTACTGATTGAGGGTATTTATACTACATGTTTGTTTCTTCATAGCATTATAAATACAGCAAATTATCACAATTTGGTTTGAAGAATCTATCCTAATAATTCGTTTACTTTTCAGTTAAAATACAAGTTACCTCCTACGAAATTCGATGGGTTTATGTCGCGCAGGTTCTGTTCTTGCAACAAAATTTTATAATTATTAAGTACATTATCCATATTGCTTCGTTTTCTTCAGTTCTGTTTTAAGAAAGTTCTATTTCTGTATTTTAGATTAAAATTCGTCATAAAACTGATATAGAAGATTTTTTCGTTTTTTAGATTTTACTTTTAAGGCAATTCGATGCTGACATTTTACTTGTAAGCTTCCCTCTGGATCTATTGATTCGAAAATGTTGATGGTTCAAGAAAACTATTCAGTGTGGAGGCACCTGTTTTTACTTTAAAAAAAAAAAAAACAATTTTCGGATGACAAGAAAACGTAGTGAAAATAGGTTTTTACCAAATTTTGCGGCATTGGAACATCTGAGATTTTAATTTTTTTGTTCCAAAAAAGGAGTTTTCTGATATCAAGCAAAGAACAGGTGCCTTCACACCGAATATTTTTTCGAAGGTACAAATCGAGGAATGTTTGAATTAATTTCCTTCTTCCGACAAAATAAAAAATTGATTCTCTGATCCTTGGATTAAAAAATCTTGTTAGGATAGAGGGACAATTTTTCCTTTTTGATCTTGATTTAAAGCACATTCCTCTTTTTAACAAAAAATGTCTTTTAGTTCTCCAAAATAAATTCTGTTTTACTTTGTGACATGTAAAGATTGCTATAAGGGTTTTTTTGGAATTGGAACATCTGTGATTTTAATCTTTTTTTTTACTAAAAAAAGGAATTTTCTGATTTCAACCAAAGAACGACTATTTCTATTTCCACACGAAATATTTTTCAAAGGTACCAATAGAAATCGAATTTATTCCATTTTTGAGGCCAAATAAAAAATTGATTTTTGTTCGATCCTTAGATTAAACCAAAAAAAGCCAGAAAAAATAGAGAATTTATTTTTCCTTCTTGAGTTTGATTAAAAACAATTTCCTCATCTTAACAAAAGCAGTCTTTTAGTTTAAAACATAACTTCTCTTTTAAGTTTTAGTTTTCAAAAATTGTTACAAAGGTGCTTGTATTGAAATTTTGGCTGAAGGTTCTTCCAATCGGTTAAATAAAATATATTCAGTGTGGATGCACCTGTTTTCACTTCAAAAAAAACTAATTTTTTGATGACAAGGATACTTAGTAAAAATAGTTGTCTCCCAACCTTTTCGATATTGGAACATCTGTGATTTTAATTTTTTTGTTCTAAAAAAGGAATTTCTTTTCAAACAAGGAACAGGTGCCTTCACACCGAATATTTTTTCGAAGGAACCGATAGAAGTCGAGGAGTGTTTCTTTATTCATGAACTCATTCCATTCTTTCGACAAAACAAAAATTAATTAAACCAAAAAATGATTAGGAGTATATTTTTCCTTCTTGAGTTTGATTCAAAAAACATTCCTCGTTTCAACACAAAAGTTTCAGTTTAAAAAAATAAATTCTATTTTGACTTTTTGTATTCAAAGATTGTTACAAGGATTTTTTGAATTTTCAAATAGAAATTTTGGTTCAAGGGTCTTCCAATCGGTTAAAAAAAATTATTCATTGTGGATGCACCTGTTTTCACTTTAAACAAAAAATCTCGTTTTTGGATTAAAAAGAAACTTAGTAAAAGTATTTGTCTCTTTTGCGACATTAGCGCATCTGCGAGATTATTCTTTTTGTTAAAAAAAAAAAGTTTCCAACCAAAGAACGGGTACCTTCACACCGAATATTTTGGATCGGAGGTACCAAATGCAGCAGTTCAAAGAATACCTTTCTCTTTTAATTTTTGTTATTTAAAGATAACAATCTTTAAATAAAAAGGATGCTTTGAATTTGCAAATAGAAATCGCTCAAAGATCTTCTAATCTGTTAAGAAAAAAAACTATTCAGTGTGGATGCACCTGTTTTCACTTTTTTTTTCAATCTCATTTTTCATGGCAAGGAGACTTAGTAAAAATAGTTCTCTTTTGCGACATTAGCGCATCTGCGAGATTAATTTTTTTGTTCCAAAAAAAGAAGTTTCCAATCAAAAAACGGGTGCCTTCACACATAATATTTTTGATCGAAGGTACCAATAATTGGTACCAAATTAAAAGAGAAAGTTATCCTTTGGACTGCTGCAATTATTGCAGCATTTGAAAGGATAACTTTCTCTTTTAATTTTTTGTATTCAAAGATTGTTACAGGGATTTTTTGAATTTGCAAATAGAAATGACTCAAGGACATTCTCATCAGTTAATAAAAAGACTACTCAGTGTGGATGCACCTGTTTTCCTTTTTAAAAAATCTCATTTTTTATGGCAAGGAAACTTAGTAAAAGTAGCTTTCTCTTTTGCGACATTAGCGCATCTGAGAGATTAATATTTTTGTTACAAAAAAAAAAAAGTTTCCAAACAAAGAACGGGTGCCTTCACACAGAATATTTTTGATCGAAGATACCAATAATTGTTACCAAATTAAAAGAGAAAGTTATCCTTTTGACTGCTGCAATAATTGCTTTTAATTTTTCGTATTCAAAGATTGTTACAAGGATTTTTTTGAATTTGCAAATAGAAATGGCTCAAGGATCTTCTAATCAGTCAAAAGGAAACTATTCAGTGTGAATGCGCCTGTTTTCACTTTTTTTTAAATCTCATTTTCTATGACAAGGAAACTTAGTAAAAGTAGCTGTCTCTTTTGCGACATTAGCGCATCTGCAAGATTAATTTTTTTGTTCGAAAAAAAGGAGTTTCCAATCAAAAAACGGGTGCCTTCACACAGAATTTTTTTTGATCGAAGGTACCAGTAATTGGTAAAAAAATTAAAAGAGAAAGTTATCTTTTGGACTGCTGCAATAATTGCTTTTAATTTTTCGTATTCAAAGATTCTTACAAGGATGTTTTGAATTTGCAAATAGAAATGGCTCAAGGATCTTCCAATCAGTCAAAAGAAAACTATTCAGTGTGAATGCGTCTGTTTTCACTTTTTTTTTAAATCTCATTTTCCATGACAAGGAAACTGAGTAAAAATAGTTGTCTCTTTTGCGACATTAGCGCACCTGCGAGATTATTCTTTTTGTTCAAAAAAAAAAAGTTTCCAACCAAAGAACGGGTGCCTTCACACCGAATATTTTTGATCGAATGTACCAATTGCAGACGTTCAAAGAATAACTTTCTCTTTTAATTTTTTGTATTTAGAGATTGTTACAAGGATGTCTTGAATTTGCAAATAGAAACCGTTCAAGGATCTTCTAATCAGCTAAAAAAACTGTTCAGTGTGGATGCAACTATGTTCACTTTTAAAAAAATCTAATTTTTTATGACGAGGAAACTTAGTAAAAATAGTTGTCTCTTTTGCGACATTAGCGCATCTGAGAGATTAATCTTTTTGTTCCAAAAAAAGGAGTTTCCAACCAAAGAACTGGTGCCTTCACACCGAATTTTTTTCAAGTTACCAATTGCAGGAGCCTCAAGAATAGAAATCGAGGAGCGTTTACATTTTTGAGAAGAGGAGTCTTAATTGACAAAGCGTGAATTTCTCGCTTGACTAGTGGTTTTGTACATGAAATAAGTAATAAATAAGAATTACAAGAATTGGACGACATTGAGCCGAATTCATAGAGGAGAGACCTTCATGAGGTTGCGGTTGAAGCCGGTGGTGGGTGAGTCAATGACGTCTAGAAGACTGACTGGAGATTCTTCTGAAGATGGCGCGACGGAGGAGACTGCGATGTCGTCGAGGAAGTCGAAGGAAGCGACGGCCTCGCGTTCCTTGGCGCCGAACCGGACGAAGAAGTCGTCCCCCCGTCCGATGATGGACGGCCTCGCCGATCCCCAGGCGGACGGCAGTCGGAGGACTCGATGGGCCTGAGCAGCCGATGCTGAGAAACCAAGCGCAGCAGGTCAGCCTCAGACCTCACTCGCTCTTTCTTCTATACCGGTTCTAGCGGACAGAGTAGCTCGGCTTAGCACTCTACCATTTTTTCTTTCCCTTTTTTTTATTCTTATTTTTTGCTTTTTACTTTCTCCCTTGTTTTATTTCAGTCCATTCGGCTCGGCCGTTCCTCTTTCAAACTACTATTATCTATAATATTATATATATATATATATATATATATATATACAATTATATAATTATTTATAATTATATTTACCAGTGTGGATGCGCCTGTTTTCACTTTTTTTTAAATCTCATTTTCTATGACAAGGAAACTTAGTAAAAGTAGTTTTGCCTTTTGCCACATTAGCGCATCTGCGAAATTATTCTTTTTGTTCGAAAAAAAGGAGTTGCCAATCAAAAAACGGGTGCCTTCACACAGAATATTTTTGATCGAATGTACCAAACACAATTAGTGGACTCGATATAATAAAAAAAAATAAATTAATAATAATATATTATTTATTTATATATTAGATATAATATATACCTAAATATTATATATATTCTTTATTATTAATATTAAAATAAAAAATAAACTTTTTTTGGATCAAAAAGATTAATTTCTCAGATGCGCTAATGTCGCAAAAGAGACGACTATTTTTGCTAAGTTTGCTCGTCATAAAAAATGAGATTTTTTAAAAAGTGAAAAATAAACACACTGACTTACAATTACATAATTTATAATAATATAATAATATTATATAATAATTTCAAGAGAATAAAAAAATTCCTTAACATTACTGGAAAAATTTAAATCGATTTTTTATTTAAAAAAATGAATTTAAAGAGAAAATCTAAAAAGATTTCAAAACATTAGGAAAAATTCGAATTATTTTAAAAGGTTTCAATAAAAATTGAATTTCAAAATCTACTGTTCTAAACTCTAGTTTAGAAGAGTAGATTTTTAAATTCAGAATAAATCAAATTTTTAATTCCTCTTTAAAGTTCAACATTAAAGACTATGAAATATTTTTAATGAAAAAAAAAATCCAACGATCAAATTTGGACATTTACAAATAAATGTCTTCATTAGTAGCTATTTTTAGTTTCTTTTCTGAGATTTCAAAACATTTTAGATAGTTGTTTCATTTTTATTATTTTTTATTATTATTATTTTATTTTTAAGAGAAAACATGATTTTTTATGCAAGTGTTTAAAACTTACGAAAATTAATTATTTAAACAATAGTTTTCGTAATTGAATTTTTTCTTACTGTCGGTTCTTACTAATTAAAAAAAAATAACTTGACGTTTAATAGAGAATCCCCTTTTTTTAGGGAAAACATTCCCTACAACTTTACAGTTTCTAATTTTTAAAATACAGCAATAATCTTCTAATACAGTTATTTGTTTTAAAAAAATTTCCTTTTAAAAAAATTGTTTCAAAGATTTCAGCCATAGAAAAATTTACTTTTTAAATTGGAAACAGTAAAATTGTGGAGAATTTTTTGCTCGAAAAAATAAGCCATCAATTATTGAAATGTAACTATTTTTCAAAAATTGGTGAGAAGCGAAAGTAAACCAAATTCAGTTACAAAAAACCTTGTTAAAATAATTTTTTTTAAGATTTAAAATTTTTCATTAAAAATGTTATTTATTTGAAATTACATCAGTAGTATTATTTTGATTTTTAAAATCATAGAAAAAAACTAATTTTTCAGACGTACGATTTTTGGTACGACTACATTAAAACAAAACGTAGATTTTTGAAGATTTCGAAAAAAAAGAAGATTTTTAAGAAATTTGAAATGTTTCAAGAGAATAAAAATATTCCTTAACATTACTGGGAAAATTTAAATCGATTTTTTATTTTAAAAAATGAATTTTAAGAGAAAATTGACAAATATTTGGAAAAATTAGGAAAAATTCGAATTATTTTAAAAGATGTTTAGATATTTTTAAACAATTTTAATAATAATTAAAAATTTAAAAAGCTTTCAAAAAATTAAAAACAATATTTAGATTTTTGAAGAATTCGAAAAAAAATTTTTTTTAATTTTAAGAATTTTCAAAGGGTTGAATAGAATACACAAATTTTCTTATTTACCTAAGAAAATTTAAAATGACTTTTTTTGTTAAAAAATTAATTTTAAAAGATTTCCAAACATTTCAAAACAATTTCCAAAATTGTCGGGACAAAAAATTTTGAAGATTTTAAGGCAATTTTTCAGTTTGCAGGATATTTGAAAAATTTTAGGAAAAATACGAATAATTTAAAAATATATGTAGAACTATTACAATATGTAAGATTCCTGGAAACACTTTTGATGAATTTTATTTTTGAAAATTAATTTTTGAAGAATATTCAAAATTTTGACTTATTGAAAAAAAGTTATTTTCTTGAAAAGGATATTAAATAAATACCGAAACATTGATAGATTTTTTATAAATACTTCTTGACTGCGTTTAAAAAAATAAAAAAAAGATGAGAGGAAAAAGAAGAAAGGGAAGTCTTATTTTCTTTCCTCTTCTTTTTTTATTTTGGTTTTTTATTTATTTTTTTTATTTTTTTAAATTTGATCGCTGGATTTTTGTTTTCAATTTCGAAGAATTTCGTAGTTAAATTAGATTTTGATCAATTTTATTATTCGACTGTAATTTAATGAAATTAGATCATTTCGTTTGAGAGAGGAAGATCTTTATGCGATTTCATCAAAATAAAATATTTGGTTGGTTAGATGTTATTAGAAGTATTATTGAGATAGTACAGAAATGAGGCAAGTAGTGAGTTAATTATAAATTTATAATTATATTATAATTATAATTATAAATAAATCAAAACCCCTGAAATCGCGTAAAGAGAGCCAAAACTGTCCATAAGGTCATACAGGGCCTAAAATATTGCAAAATTTTTATTTTTTTAACCAAATATTTAAAAAAAAATAAAAAATTAATCAAAATTCGTATTTATTTATCGCAGGCTTCACAGTCTTTTCTCTATACTCCTCTTTTCCAAATTTTTCTTGTTTTTTCACTTAAATTCGAACTTAATTTAGAACCGAATAAGAAAATCATAATTTAAAAAAAGTTAATTTCCTTTAGTTGAAAAGTCTACAATTATATTTTTGGTGGAATGACATAATTTTTCCGAAAAAGAAAAAGTACAAAAAAATTGAAATATACCGAAAATATAATTACCGAAATAGACGAATTTTCGAAAAATAGAAAATTCAAATTACAGAAAAAAATAAAACTACCGTAACTGTTTTTTTTTTGGCAATTTTAAGCGTCCTAATTTTTCTAGCTTCGTTATCTTTTTCACCATTCGGGATATTTATTTTTTGGAAAAATTATGTCATCCCTTTTTGGTTGAAAATTCATTTTTTTTTGTAAAAATTTTTATTTTTATTCATTTTTAACCAAACAGTTGAATTTTTAACCAAAAAAGATGAAATTTCAGGGTTGCTGCTTCAGAGGAAGACAAAAATTTCTGGTCATTTCGTGGTTTTGTCCCAGGTTACAACAAATTTTTCAAAATTATATCATTTTAAGCAATTTTAAGTTATAAATATTAAAAATTGAACGATTACAAAATTTCTTGTAAACTAAACACTTTTTCAATTATAAGTTAAATTATCTTAATTTTAAGTCCTTTCAAATAATTTTTTTTCGTTTCTTTTTTCGTTGCAAATTAATTAAAAATTTTTTAAATGGAACAATTAAAGTTGCAAACAGTCAAATATTGCTGAATATTAAAAATCGTTATTTTTTTAATCAACAATTTTTTAATTGAATCTGTAAATTGCATAATTTTAAACAGATGCAGAATCATCTTGTAAAAACAATTATTGTACAATTTTGAAAAAAAATTAATTAATTTATATTTACAGTTGATCGAATTCAAACGTTTTTTAACAATAATTTTAAAATTCAAGCATTTTTAATTACTTAAGCTATCAAAACTGCATTTTAAAATTCTTTAAATTAAAAATCTAGGCTTAAAAATGAAGACACAAAATGGAAAATTAATCTCTTTTTGGGGAAATTTAATATTTTTTGATTAAAAACGCCACTTTTTGGTTGAGAATTTAACTATTTTGTTAAAAATTTAACTAGTTTGTTAAAAATTCGTTTTTGTTGTTGAAAAATCAATTTTTTGTACTGAACAATTAAATATTCCATTTTTAGTTGTTGAAAATTTGTCATTTTGTTTGGAAACTCCACTGTTTTGTAGAAAATTCATCTTTTTTGGTTGAAAATTCGCCTTTTTGGTTTAAAAATTCATATTTTTTAGTAGAAATTTAATATTTTTTGGTTGAAAATGCAATTTTTTGGTTGAAAATTTAACTATTTTGTTTTAAAATATTTATTTTTGTTGAGAATTCAACTATTTTGTTGAAAACACAATTATTTCTTTAAAAATAAGCTTTTTTTTTTAAAATTCATAATTTCGGGTAAAAACTCAAATCTTTTGTAGAGAATTCCTCTTTTTTCGGCTTGAAAATTCAACACTTTGGTCGAATTTTTTTCTCTCTTGACGAAAACATCTTTTTTGGTAGGAAATTAAATTGTTTTGTTGAAAATTTAACTTTTTGGTTTGAAAATTCATCGCTTTTTGTAGAAATTTAATATTTTTTGGTTAAAAATGAAACTTTTTGGTCGAAAATTCATCTTTTCGGTCGAAACTGTAACTATTTTGTTGGAAATTTACCTATTTAATTAAAAATTCATCTTTTCTTGGTAGAAAATTAACCTTCTCGGTTGAAAATTCATTTTTTTAGTTCAAAATTCAACAATTTGGATAAAAATTATTCTATTTTGTTGAAAATGCACCTTTTTTACTTGAAAGCATAGCAATTTAAAGCGTTCAAAATTGCATTTAATAAAAATCATATTTTCGGGTTAAAAATTCAACTGTTTTTACGAAAATTCGGCTTTTGGCTTGAAAATTCAACAATTTGGTAGAAATTTAAACTATTTGGTTGCTAATGATTTTTATAGTTGAAAATTCATTTTTTTGGTTGAAAATCCAACTATTTTGGTAGAAAATTCAATTATTTGGTAGAAAAATAACTTTTTTGTTAAAAAATCCTATTTTCGGGTTAAAAATTCAAGTGTCTGGTAGAAAAATCGTCTTTTTGGCTTGAAAATTCAACAATTTGGTAGAAAATTAAAATATGTGGTTGCTAATGAAGTTTCTAGTTAAAAATTTAAATTCTTGGTTCAAAATTAAAATATTTTGGTAGAAAAATTAATTATTTGGTAGAAAAAAACCTTTTTTTTTTAATCCTATTTTCGGGTTAAAAGTCTTGTAGAAAATTCGTCTTTTTGACTTGAAAATTTAACAATTTGCTAGAAAATTAAAATGTTTGGTTGCTAATGAACTTTATAGTTAATCATTTAAATTTTTTATTGAAAATTCATATCTTTGGTTGAAAATTGAACTATTTGGTACAAAATTAACTTTTTTGTTGGAAAATTTTATTTGGTTAAAAATGCAATATTTTTACCTAAAATCATAACAATTTAAAGCCTTCCAAATCTAATTTAGTAAATTACCCACATCAATTTTAATTTAAAGAATTGATTCCCCTATTTTCGTGAAAAATCATATTTTCGGGTAAACAAGTCCATCTTTTTTGTAGAAAATTCATCTTTTTGGCATGAAAATTCAACAATTTGGTAGAAAATTAAAATATTTGGTTGCTCATGAAGTTTCTAGTTAAAATTTTAAGTTCTTGGTTCAAAATTAAAATATTTTGGTAAAAAATTCAACAATTTGGTAGAAAATTAACTTTTTTGTTAAAAAATCCTATTTTCGGGTTAAAAATTCAACTGTCTTGTAGAAAATTCCTCTTTTTGACTTGAAAATTCAACAATTTGGTGGAAAATTTGAATATTTGGTTGCTAATGAGCTTTATACTTAAAAATTTTATTTTTTCGTTGAAAATTAATATTTTTGGTTGAAAATTCAACTATTTTTGTAGAAAATTGAACTATTTTGTAGAAAATTAACTTTTTTGTTGAAAAATTTTATTTAGTTAAAAATGCAATATTTTTACCTAAAATCATAGCAATTTAAAGCCTTTCAAATCTAATTTAATAAATTTCCCACATCAATTTCAATTAAAAGAATTGATTCCCCTATTTTCGTGAAAAATCTCCCAATTTCCCCGGTTTTTAGAGCATTTTGGCCTGTGAAGCCTCCTATCGACACAGTTGAGGAAACTTTTTTTTTGTCTTCTGAAGTTTGAAAGATTCAAGGCCCTGAAGTCGTCTAGATTGGCTGAAATGTCTGTTAGTCAATAAAGAATTGTACGAGTTGTAATTGTACCAGGTCAAATAAGTTTGAACGATTTTTTTTTTTTTACAGAAACTGATCGTCACTAAGCCGAACTACGTAGCTTTTCTTGTGACAATCAAAGCACACTGCGTAGGAGCTACCATCTGAACAGAAAATATGGAACAGGCTATGTACAGCGAGGGTGGCTAGCGAGTGTTACATCCTTGGCGAAAGTTTCGGATAGGAATTCATTTCGAATCAATCCGAAACAATCCGAATCATTCCGAAATCTGTATCCGAACCAATACGAATCTATCTGAACCAATCCGAAAAAAGTTCTACATTTCTTTCGATCCAACTCAGTTAAAAATTAATCCGACTCAATCCGGTTCAATCCGAACTCGGATTCATTCAGATTGTAAATTCAATATATATATCAATTTGAGTTCGGATTGATTCGGATTCATTCGGATTGAAAATTTGGTTCGGACTGATTTGTATTTGAAGTTGGAATTGAACCGGATTGAATCGGATTAATTTTTCACTGATTTGGATCGAACGAAATTGAGAACCTTTTTCGGATTGATTCGGATACAGATTTCGGAATGATTTGGATTGTTTCGGATTAATTAGAAATGAATTCCTATCTGAAACAATCCGAATCATTCCGAAATCTGTATCCGAACCAATCCAAAGAAAATTCTCAATTTCGTTCGATCCAAATCGGTTAAAAATTAATCCGACTCAATCCGGTTCAATCCGAACCAAATTTTCAATCCGAATGAATCCAATTCAATCCGAACTCGTATTCATTCGGATTGTAAATTCAGTATATATCAATTCGAGTTCGGATAGATTAGGATTCATTCGGATTGAAAATTTGGTTCGGACTGATTCGGATTGAACCGGATTGAGTCGGATTAATTTTTAACCGATTTGGATCGAACGAAATTGAGAACTTTTTTCGGATTGATTCGGATTGGTTCGGATACAGATTTCGGAATGATTTGGATTGTTTCGGATTGAATGTAGAACTTTTTTCGGATTGAAACGGATTGGTTCGGATTGAAACGGATTGGTTCGGATTGAAACGGATTGGTTCGGATACATATTTCGAAATAATTCGGAATGAATTCCTATCCGAAACTTTCTCCAGGAATATTTATTCAAGTCACATACTCTAATCCGAATTTTAATTAACGTTCAGACTCAGATTCAGACCCTATATCCCTAGAAGATAGAACTAGCGAAGCCTCTAATTAAAGCCTTAAAAACTGCAGTCCAATTAATTAGAGTTAGATGTTAGATGTTAGAAACAAGGTGCAGAGTCGTTTTGAAATTTTAGGGACCCGACCAACACTTTCGATCCATTTCGTTATTCATAGAACAAAATTATTTTCTACACAAATCTGTTATATATAGATTTGGCAATAAGAATTTAAAAGAATATAATTAAATACAATTTTTTTTAAATCTGAGTGAATTGAAAAAAAAACTAAAAAAAAACTAAAAAAATAAATAAAATTTGAATAAATTGAAAAAAAAACTATTTTTTACAAAAATTGCATATGTTATATCTAGATTTGGCAATAAGAATTTAAAAGAATATAATTGCATACAATTTTTTTTAAATTCTGAGTGAATTGAAAAAAAACTAAAAAAAACCAAAGAATTCAATAAAATTTGAATAAATTAAAAAAAACACTATTTTTTACAAAAATTTGATCTGTTATATCTGGATTTGGCAATAAGAATTTAAAAGAATACAATTAAATAAAAATTAAAAAAAAATGTGAGTGAATTGGAAAAAAATATAAAAAAACCAATGAATTAAATAAAATTTGAATATATTTAAAAAAAAATTATTTTTTACGAAAATTTGATCTGTTATATCTAGATTTGGCAATAGGAATTTGAAAGAATATAATTAAATAAATTTCTTTTTATAATCTGAGTGAATTTAAAAAAAAATTTGAAAAAAACAATAAATTAAATAAAACTTGAATAAATTAAAAAAAAAGTGTGTACAAAAATTTTATCTGTTATATCTAGATTTGGCAATAAGAATTTAAAACAATATAATTAAATCAAAATTATGAAAAAATGTGAGTGAATTGAACAAAAAATTTAAAAAAAAACCAATGAATTAAATAAAATTTGAATAAATTTAAAAAAAAACTATTTTTTACAGAAATTTGATCTGTTATATCTAGAATTGGCAATAAGAATTTGAAAGAATGTAATTAAATGAAAATGTAAAAAAAAGTGAGTGAATTGAAAAAAAAATATAAAAAAAGCCAATGAATTAAATAAAATTGGAATAAATTTAAAAAAAATTCTTTTTTACGAAAATTTGATCTGTTATATCTAGATTTGGCAATAAGAATTTGAAAGAATATAATTAAATACAATTTTTTGAAAAATCTGATTGAATTGACAATTTTTTTTTTAAAAACCCAATAAATTAAATAAAACTTAAATAAATTAAAAAAAAAGAGTATGTACAAAAATTTAATCTGTTATATCTAGATATGGCAATACGAATTTAAAATAATATAATTAAATAATTTTTTTTTTTAAATTTGAGTGAATTAGAAAAAAATTAAAAAAAAACCAATGAATTAAATAAAATTTGAAAAAAAAAATTAATTTTTACAAAAATTTGATCTGTTATATCTAGATTTGGCAATAAGAATTAAAAAGAATATAATTAAATAAAAATTATTTAAAAATGTAAGTGAATTGAAAAAAAAATTAAAAAAAAACAAACAATGAATTAAATAAAATTTGAAATAAATTTTAAAAAAAATTATTTTTTACAAAAATTTGATCTGTTATATCTATATTTGGCAATAAGAATCTAAAAGAATATAATTAAATAAATTTTTTTTTATAATCTGAGTGAATTTATACAAAATTAAAAAAAAAATTAAATTAAATATAAAAAAAATTGTATTGTACAAAAATTTGATCTGTTATATCTAGATTTGGCAGAAATTAGATAATAAGAATTCAAAAGAATATAATTAAATGAAAATTAAAAAAAAATGGAGTGAATTGGAAAAAATTTCAAAAACAATGAATTAAATAAAATTTTAGTGAATTGAAAAAATAGAACAAAATTATTTTGTATACAAATTTTATCTGCTATATCTGGATTTGGCAGGAATGATATAATAAGAATTTAAAAGAATATAATTAAATGAAAATTTAAAAAAATTTTGAGTGAATTGAGAACAAAATCAAAAACAAGAAACCAATGTATTAAATAACAATTAAGTGAATTTAGAGAAATTTATGGGAAATGAGAAGAAAAATGAATTCCGGATAAAATATAAAGAATAAATCCCGAATTGACTAGAATTCGAGTGAATATAGAGGAATTGAAAAGAATCAAATTCTTTTGATGGAATTCCCTTTATTATTAAAATATATTAAAACTCAACCATTTTTAAAAAATTGTTGAAAAGCGATAGTAAGAAAAAATTCATTTACAAAAACTATTAAAAACGATTATTTTCCGTAAGTTTAAAACTTTTTTTTTTTAAATAAAAAATCATGTTTTGTCCTTCGTAAGGCATGGATGATAATATCATTTCAATTCTTAAAATAGTAGAAAACTTTTTTTTCAGTGACCAGATTTTTGACATTTCTTTTATATTCAAAAGAGTTAAAAAAAAATTAAAGGAATTTCAAAGAAATCAAAAGAATTAAATAGAATTCAAAAAGATTCAAAAGAAATCGAAAGAATTCGATGAACTTTATAAGAATTCCTGGCGAATTTTCATGAATTCAGGGTAAAATATAAAAAATAATCCACGAATTAACTGAAATTTGATTAAATTTAGAGGAATTCAAAATTAGATACGTTTAAATTACCTCTATTATTAATTGAAACTTTTTAATTCTTTTGAATCCTTTTGAATTCTTTTGAATCCTGTTTCATTCTTTTAAATTATTTTGAATCTTTTTAAATTCATTTGAATCCTTTTGAATTCAAAAGAACATTAGTCACTTTTGATAACTCTTTCGGTTTAAGATAGTTTTAGTGCTACAAATTAGTGAATTGGAAAAAAAGTTTTCTATAATTTTAAGAATTGAAATTATATTATCAGCCATGTTTCATGAAAGAAAAAACATGATTTTTTTTTAGTTTAAAACTTACGAAAAATAATGATTTTAACAACAGTTTTTGTAATTGAATTTTTTCTGACTGTCGCTTTTTACCAATTTTTTAAAAACGGTTGAGTTTTAATATATAATAATAAGAAAGAGAGTTTTAAAGTATCTGATCCTTTGAATTCCTCGAAATTCAATCGAATTTTAGTTAATTCGTGGTTTATTTTTTATACATTTCATTGAATTCATTTGAATTCTTCTGAATCGTTTTTAATTCTTTGGAATTCTGTTTTAATTCTTTTATGTCCGTTTTAATTCTTCTGAATCTTGTTGAATTCTTCTGAATCCTTTTGAATTCTTCTGAAGTCTTTTGAATTCTTCTGAATCCTTTTGAATTCTTCTGAATCCCTTTGAATTATTTTGAATCATTTTGGATTCAAAAGAACATGGCTGCATGGCTTATGAAAGAAAAAACATGATTTTTTATAAAAAAAAGTTTAAAACTTACGACATTTTTTTTAAAATTAGTTTTTGTAACTGACTTTTATCTGACTGTCGCTTTTTACCAATTTTTTAACATTGGTTGATTTTTATTATATTTTAATAATAAAGGGAATTTAGAAGTATCTGATTTTTTTGAAATCCTCAAAATTCACTCAAATGTCAGTTAATTCGTGGTTCATCATTTATTTTTATTTTATCCTGAATTCATGAACATTTACCTAGAATTCTGATAAATATCATCGAATCCTTTTGAATTCGTTTGAATTCTTTTTTAATTATTTTGATTCATTTTCAATTCTTTCAAATTCTTTTAAATCTTTTTCAATCCTTTTGATTCATTTTCAATTTTTTTAAATTCTTTTGAATCTATTTGAATCGTTTTGATTCATTTGCAATTTTTTTTAATTCTTTTGAACGCTTTCGAATTCTCTTGAGTTCCTTTGAATTCTTTTGAATTCAAAAGAACTTTAATAACTGCACTGTCGCTTTTACGCATTTTTTTAAAAAGGCTAAGTTTTAATATATTTTAATAATAAAGAAAACTTAAAAGCATCTGATTCTTTCATTCACTCGAATTTTAGTTAATTCGTGGTTTATTATTTATTGTTCTTATTTTATCCTGAATTCATGAAAATTTACCTAGAATTCTGATACTTTTCATCGAATCCTTTTGAATTCGTTTCAATTCTTTTAAATCCTTTTGAATTCTTTTGAGTTCCTTTGAATTCTTTTGAGTCACTTTTTCGGGTTGAATAGGGCACTTTTTCAAGTAAATTAGACTCGTTAGCGAAACAAAAGTAACGGATATTGAAATGACTAAATTAATGATTGGATGAAAATAATTTTGTTCAACTGGCAGTAATGAAATGGCAGTTTCGATCGGGTTCTTGTGAGAAATTGATGAATGGAAGCAGTTAGCAGCATGAGTTAGATAAGAGTATGTTCAGAGCACGCCTGTTTTACCGAAGCTCTCATCGGCTTTATGGAGAAAAATCGCTTTTTCAGATCAGCCTCGAGATCTCGATATTTACCTTTCTTCTGTCGTCGGTAGCGGTGTAACCTGTGAAGGTGGCGATAATCCGGAGGTTCATCCCCCGAATCGCTACCCGCTGATCCACTACTCGATGTTGCTGAAGAACTTTCGCTGCTCGCCAACATCACGTCTAACAAGTTTGCTCTAGCCTAAAGATAAAAGAATATTAGTATTTTTAAAAAGGACACTCCCTATTGAAAAATACGACGCCGTATACGATGTCGTATACGACGATGTATACGAAGTCGCAATTTGGGATAGTATACGATGACGTATACGATATCGTTTACGATGTCGTGTAATATGCCGTTTACGATGTCCTTTACGATTTGTAGCAATTTGTTAAATAATGAAATTTAGATAATGTAAATAATAATAATAGCTAGTAAATAATATCATTTATAACAGATGTGTATCAGAGAAGCACATTTATTTCTACAAATCGTAAATGACATCGTAAACGGCATCGTATACGTCATTGTATACTATCACAAATTACGATTTAGTATACGATGTCCTGTGCGATGTCGTATACGATGTCGCATACGACATCGTATACATCGTCGTATACGACATCGTATCTTACGTCGTATACAACATCGTATCAGACGTCGTATTTTTCAATAGGAAAAATATATTGAAAATAATAATAATTATCTATATATAAATTTATTTTTAATTTATTAATTATTATATATATGTATATATATATATATATATGATAATATAATATATATTGAAAAATACGACGTTGTATACGAAACCGTAATTTTGGATAGTATACGATGACATATACGATGTCGTTTACGATGTCGTATACGATTCCGTTTACGATGTCCTTTACGATTTGTAGCAATTTGTTAAATAATGAAATTTAGATAATGTGAATAATAATAATAGGTAATAAATAATACCATTTATAACAGATGTGTATCAGAGAAGCACATTTATTTCTACAAATCCTAAACGGCATCGTATACGTCATCGTATACTATCACAAATTACGATTTCGTATACGATGTCCTGAGCGATGTCGCATACGACATCGTATACATCGTCGTATACGACATCGTATCTTACGTCGTATACAACATCGTATAAGACGTCGTATTTTTCAATAGGAAAAATATATTGAAAATAATAATAATTATCTATATATAAATTTATTTTTAATTTATTAATTATTATATATATATATAATAATATATAATAATAATATAATATATATTGAAAAATACGACGTTGTATACGAAACCGTAATTTTGGATGCCTAAACGGCATCGTATACGTCATCGTATACTATCCCAAATTACGATTTCGTCTACGATGTCATATACGATTCCGTATACGACATCGTATACATCGTCGTATACGACATCGTTTACAACATCGTATCCGACGTCGTATTTTTCAATAGGAAAAATATATTGACAATAATAATAATTATATATATAAATTTATATATATATATATATATATATATATTACTTTTCATTTACTAATTTATATATATATATATATATTTATATAATAATATAATAGTTATTGAAAAATATGACGTCGTATACGAAATCATAATTTTGGATGGTATACGATGACGTATACGATACCGTTTAGGATGTCGTTTACGATTTGTAGAAATAAATGTGCTTCTCCGATACACATCTGCTACAAATGATATTTTTTACTGACTATTATTATCATCTACATTATCTAAATTTCGTTATTTAACAAATTTATACAAATCGTACACGACATCGTGAAAGGCAATTGTATACGACATCGTATACGTCATCGTATACTATCCCAAATTACGACTTCGAATACGATGTCATATACGACGTCGCATACGATGTCGTATACTGTGTCGTATACGACATCGTATACGACGTTTTTTTTTTTTTTTTTGAACTATAGTTTAATATTTTGAAAAACAGTCCAATTGAAAAACATCTAAGTTGAAAGCGAGATGATTTGAAAGCATTTGCATTTACAATCTGGTAGAAAGCATATTAAAATGTAAGAGAATCCATATGTCACTATTCATCTCTTTGTTTCAAAATTCATTTTTCTTTAATTTATTCGTTGAAAATTGATCTTTTTCACGTAAAAATTTAAATATTTCATGAAAAATTCATGCATTTTGCTGAAAATTCGTCTTTTTGGTAAAGAATTAATCTTTTTGTTGCAAATTCAACTATTCAGTAAAAAATTCGTCTTTTTGGCTTCAAACATAAACGATTTGGTAGAAAATTAATCTTGTTGGATGAAATTTGACTATTTTTGTAGAAAATTCAAGTATTAGGTTAAAACTAAACTTTTTTTGTTGAAAATTCATATTTTGGGTCAAAACTTCAAGTTTTTTGTAGAAATTTCGTCTTCTCGCTTTAAAAATCCATCATTTAGTTAAACATTATTTTTTTAAACTGAAAATTAACCTATTCCATTTTTGGTTGAAAATTTCTCTTTTTTAGTTGAAAATTCAATCATTTGGTAGAAAATTCAACTTTCTTGGTTGGAAAAGTCTATTATTATATTTTTGGTTGAAAATTTATTTTTTTGTTGTAATATTGGAAGTTGAAAGTTCAACAATTTTATAGTTTCTTATCCTTTTCTGTTAAAAATTCATATTTTCGTTTGAAAATTTAATTGTTTTAGTAGAGGATTCAACATTTTGGTTGAAAATTGAGTTTTTTGCTGAAAATTTATATTTTCGAGTTAAAAAATCAACAATTCGGTAGAAAATTAACTTCTTTCAAGAAAATTAATATTTTGGTGTTGAAACTTCGTCTTTTTGGCTTGAAAATTCAACAATTTGGTTAAAAATCGTCTTTTTCATTAAAAAATTCATATTTTTTAGTCAAAATTTAATCTTTTTTTATTAAAAATCCAACTATTTGGATGAAAATTAATCTGATTTGGTTAAAAATTCAACTGTTTTGTAGAAAACTCATCCTTTTAGCTTGAAAATTCAAAGGTTGTTGGAAATTCCGACCATTTGGGTAAAAATTTAACTGTTGGGTTGATAATTAACTTTTTTTGTTAAAAATTCAACTATTAGGCTAAGAAATTCCCTTGTTTTTTAATTTTTATTTTTTCGTTGAAAATTCAAGTGCTTTGTAGAAATTTCGCCTTTTTGCTCAAAATTCCGTAATTTGTTTAAAAATTAATTTTTTTAACTCAAAATTTAACAATTCCATTTTTGGTTGAAATATCACCTATAACATTTTTCGTTGAGAATTCATCCTGGTTGAAAATTAATTTTTGAACTCGAAATTTAAGTATTATATTTATTGGTTGAAAACTGAACTCTTTTCGATAAAAAATGAACTATTTGGTGGAAAATTCATGTGTTTTGTTGAAAATTCGACTTTTTTGGTAGAAAATAAATCTTCTTGGTTTAAATTGAACTATTTTGGTAGAAAATTCAATTTGGTTGTGAATTAATTTCTTCTAAGTGAAAATTTAACTATTCCATTTTTGGTTAGAAATTTATCTTTTTTTAGTTGGATATTCAAATGTTTTGTAAAAATTTCGATTATTAGGCTAAAAAATAACCTTTTTTGTTTAAAAATCATATTTTTGTGTTGAAAATTCAACTGGTTTGTAGACAATGAGCTTTTTGACTTGAAAATTAAACAATTTGGTTGGATTTTTTTCTTTCTTAACAGAAAAATCTTTTTTTGTTAAAAATACAACTGATTGGTTGAAAATTTTGTTTAAAGATTCAATTTTTTGGTTGAAATTTCAACTATTTGGATAAAAATTAAGTTTTTGTTGAAATTCTTATTTTCTGGTTGAATTAAACTGTTTTTGGTATAAAATTAAAACTTTTTTTATTGAAACATCAACTGTTACATTTTTCGTTTATAATAAGTCGTTTTTGTTGAAAATAATTAATTTTCGTTGAAAAGTCTTTTTTTTACTGTAATTTATTTACTTGGTTTAAAGTTGAACAACTTTGTTAAAAATATAATTTTTTGGTTTATGATTCATGATTTTTGACAAAAATTCATCTCATTGGTTGAAAATTGAACTATTTTGCTGAATTTTTTTGTTTTGTTTGAAAGTTAATTTCCTTTAAACTATTCCATTTTTCGTTAAAAATTGATCGTTGTCAGTTCAAAATTCATCTTTCTTATTGAAAAATCATCTAGTTGGTTGAAAATTCGACTATTTGGAAAAAATCTGAGTTGAAACTTTGAAAATACCTTTGGGTCGGTAAAGTCGATTTCACGTTCAACGTGAACCCATCCTGTGGGACAGCAGCAAGCAAGATCCAATTTTTCTAAAACTACTTGCGTATCCTGACACGCATTATTTTCTTCTCCTTTCCTGATCATACGATTCAGCTCGTCTATAACATCCTTCGAGGTAGCACGCTCATGAAAACTCAAGGTCCGATCTCTTCCTTCGACCAAAAGTGGAGCTCTGGCTGGACTTACCTGATAGAATATATTTCATTAAATTTTATTCTCCCTCACTTCCCTTCACGCCCCTCCCCTTTCCTCCCTTACAACCCACCCCTCACTTCAACCTTCGCTACCCCTACCTTCCCTAAATTCTTCCTCCACTACTTCCCCCTCTCCTCACTTCCCCAGCTAATACTCCTCTTCACCTAAAAGACCACCCTCACTTCTCCTCTCTACCCTCTTACACTTCTCTCCTTTACACTCCCTCACTTCCCTTCACGCCCCCTCTCCACCCTTACATCCCACCCATCACTTCAGCCTTCGCTACCCCTACCTTCCCTAACTTCTTCCTCCACTACTTCCCCCCC
>CAKNYM010046048.1:0-12211 GCA_932195095.1 Andricus curvator
GAATCCCCGTAATAAAGTTTACGATTCTATTTACAATGTACGGTTTAAATATCTCAGGTACGCCAGCCTTCCAAGATATAATCCCAGGCGTGAAGAAGCAAGCGAGGGGTAACTCGCGTAGCGCAATGGTGGGGGTATACTTAACAGGTACGAAAATGCGTGTCGGGAATCGGCCGAAATGTCGTCCTTTCAGAAATTCGTTCTCTCGTGGAACAGAGTATACCCTACCGACGAAACGGCACTGAAACGGCACTGGGCCGCCAGTATCGTTTCAGTGACTGTGCTGATTTCGGCACTCAGAGTGATGCAACGGTCATATAATGGTCCTATTGTATTCGTCACGTACCGGGCGGGCAGAGTGGTTTACAGTAGTTGGCCGCCACCAACCCGAATCCCTTTTTAAAATTTTCTTCAAATTATTAACTTTTTTTTAAATTTATGAATTTTCTCATTATATATATATTTTATACTTATAAATTATATAGTAATATACTATTCTGAAGTTGAATTCGAAAATGTTGTCTGTTTTGGCGTATCTCATTCCATTTACGAGATAAATTATGTTCATTCGAATTTTAAACTTTTCAAAAAAAAGTTAGATATCTGAAATTATCGAAACCCGTAGATTCTGAATTTCTAACTTTCGCAGAGCTAATTTCCACATTTCACAAATTTTAATTTTTCATTTCTAATCCCTTTCAGCTGGTCTACTGGGTAGCCTATTCGCAGGTATGAAGGGAACTTCTGTAGGTATTTAAAACTGTAATCTGAGTAGCTTTAAACGAGCAGCACTGAAACGGCACTGGCGAGTGCCGTTTCAGTGCTGTTCAATCGGCAGGGTAATAGCATAATAATTTCATGGACGTAGCAAAAAACGTTTGCTTTTTATAAATTAACAGCATATGAGTTTTAGAGGTGCTTAAACAAAAGTAAGTCCGAATCTCAACGTGCATTTGCGATGTTTTTGTTCCTTTTGGGTCAGTTGCTTAGCCAGGGGGGGGGGGGAAATTTCGTAATCACATCTATTATACACTGGAAAACTTCATTCTATTTGCAACAGCTTGTGTCTATGTTCTGACAGCTCTGTTATTTGCCATAAATGTGAATGAGAAAGAGGGATTATAGAGTATAGACACCATTGTAAACTGGTGCGTCTATTCTTCATGTTACCTGCGAAAATTAAGGCAGTAAACTGTAGATTTTCACGTTTAAAATTAAGTTAACTCAAAGGCCAACGTCATAAGACAAGATTTTAGCACACCTAAAATTCAAATATAAGTACAAGCTTTGTCCTAATCCAGAACAACTACCTGAAAGGTAGAAATTCGTAAGCGGATCATAAATTAGGAAGGCCCCTCATTGTAAACTAAAGTGCTCTTCAGAATGCATTGGAAATATTTTCTCTCGAATTTGCATGCATATCGCCCCCAAACTTTTTTGAATCCTCCCCCCCCCCAAAAAATTCGTATTTTTAAAATTATATTCAGAGGTTCCGCGAGCCCCATGAAGTTTAACACGTATTTCCCATAAGAAAAAAGACGTTTATGTAAGTTTTATTCAGAATCGTCAATATTAGGTGTATCGAGTTGAAACTCAACATTTATTTTCACAGTTAGCAAAAGAATACGAATAGAAACTTAATTTTTAAATATCACCACCATAAGTCTGTTTTATAGGGCCCCAAAAAACCCCATAAGTGAAAAATTGTGTTTCGCGAGTTTCTGGTGCTAAATATAATTTTTTTGCGGTTTTTTGGAATACAAATTGTTTATAATACATAAAATCCTACTTCACACTAATAACTAGAAGTTTAAATGAATTGTTTAAACAATTTATTATTGTTTTTAGCAATTTCTCGTAGAATAGATTTGAAAAGTCGCGGTTTTTCGGAATTTTCAACTTATTTTCATCTTTTCAATTAGAGCAAGGTAATGATGACCAGAATGACCAAGGTAATGACCAGAAATTTCCTAAATAATTTATTATTATTTATAATTATATACTCTCAGAATAATGATAGGAAGTTACAGTTTTTTTCTGAAATTTTTCACTTCTGATCGAATTTTCAATTAGAGTGAGGTAATAATTAATTCAAGTTAACAAACATAATTATTTGAACAATTTATTATTATTTTTAATAATACTTTCTTTCAATAATGCCAGAAATTTGCGGTCTTTTCTGGAATATTCCAATTTTTATTCACTTTTCGCTTCGAGTGACTTAATAATTAGTTTTTGTCCACTTTTTACTTTATGAGGTAATAACTAATGCAAGTTAATAAACATAATTGTTTTAACAGTTTATTATTGATTATAACTGTCTTCTCTTAGATAATTAGAAAGTTGCGGTTTATTTTAAAAATTTCTAACTTTACTTTACAATATAGAGAGAATCATTTCTTAAACAATCTCTTTCTTTTTTGTTAATATATTCGTCTGAAATAAAATAGATATTTGAAACATTCTTTAAATTTTCTACACATAAATCATATTAAATATAAATTTTCCTTGAGAGCCTTTTTGTTTAAATTAATATTAATATTTATTATTTGTGGGCGCCCGAATGACGAATTTTTCTAAGTCAGAGTCAAGATTATTATTTTTTTATTTAAGTGGCGAATAATACTAATGCCTATACTGCATTTTTTTAGACTATATTTATGTCCTAAAAGCAAGCGAAAATGGGTATATTTCATTTTCAAAGAAGAAGTGTAACATATGCGCTTATCGTTCTCGCCAACATTAAATGCGTTTTTCTCAAAAAGCGGTTTTTCGATGTTACAACTTCAAAAATGCCCCGGCGACTCGTTTTTAAATCTAAAGGGTTCGTCATGGGCTTAACATGCCGGGAGCGTATCCGGTTATGTGATTCTGTATGTAACTCCATATCGGTCATAAGGACCATTTTCATGCGGACGCCCACATTTGTTCTTAAGTAAAAAGGTAAAGAAAAGCTGAAAAATTATGAGACGATAGTTATTAAGCATGATAAGTGTTTAAACAATTATGATTGTTAACTTGCAATTATTATTATCTCCTAAGTATAAAGTGGACAAGAAGTTAAATTTTTTAGAAAAAACCGCAACTATCTAGCATTAATATAGGATAATATAGTTATAAACAATAATAGTTCAATTAATCAATCATGTTTGTTAAATTTAATTAATTCATACCTCACTCTAAGTGAAAAATTGACAAAAAGTGAGAATTCTTAGAAAAACCCGCAGCTATCTAGCATTATTCAAAGAGAATATTATTAAACACAATAATAAATTGTTTAAACAATTAGGTTTGTTGACTTCAATATTAAGCAATTTTATTTTTCGGATACCCTTTTTTGCCCTACTTCCCTAAGGTCAGCCCCCCCCCCCCCCCCCCCGAAAAAAAGTCCTGGCTACGCCGCTGTTGTGGGTTAAAAATGAACCACGTGGAAGAAGAAATAACTTGGTCTGTTTTTACAGAAAAATTAATTTTTCTCGAAAAAGTCAGATCACACCGCAAAATTATATACAGAATATAAAAGACGAGGCTCATTAAAATGATTTTTTATCGCAATTATTTTCATAATTATGCATACTTAGGGAGATATGCGAAGGACATTGTCATAAAGTAGTGTGAATTATCTATCCCGCTTATTGTGAGGTCTTTAAGTATGCATAATTTATAAATAGAATGATGATCCGAAAATACTCTTTTTAATAAGCCGCATTTTTTATATTCTGCATAATTTTCCGGTAAAAACAGACAAATTGACGATAAGTGACCTCTAAATATTATCCGATTCATGTCTCTTTCCACGTGGTTCATTTTTAACCCAAAAGGAACACAAAAATCGAGAATGCAAGTTGAGATTCGGAATTCTTTTTTTTATATCCCTTATAAATATTTTAATATATAATTGATTATTATTAATTTTTCAGTTATAACTCAAAACTTTTTGTTTGTAGAAATTTGTATGAATATAGTATTTAATAATATATGCATACAATTTTTTAGTTGCATAATTTCCTACATGAAAATTTTTTCTGTGTCATCATTAACATACATGTACCCACAAACGAAGTATTTTGAAAAAACTGAACACGAGTAATTTGCTCTGAAGAATACGTCAAAAGTGGTCAAGTTTGGGTGGTCATAACTTATGACACATTGGGGCTCGGTCATTGTTTTTGTAGAATTACTCAAAGTCGCGTATACTTTAATTAAAATCTAGAATATTTTTTCGTAAAATTGTCAGGTTCTAAAGTACAGATATTAACTTGAAAATTGGGTTTTTAGCCTCTTTTTTGAAAAAAAATCGGGGTTCTTCGGAGAGTTATAACTCTGCGCCTATTACTGAAAGAAGGTTCTTTTTTTAAAAACTTTTTCAGCATTTTCTCAAGTTTTCGAAAGCAGGCTACAAAAACACGATTTTTGGAAAATTGTTCAAAAACATTTAAGGGACGCGTCGTAGCCATGTTTGGAAAATTTTAAATTCCCATCAAAACTCCTCAATGAAACGCTATAGCAAAAAAACGCGCTTAACATACTTAACGCGGTGAAAAATTACCAGATGCCTAGACTAATATGACGAAAGTTTTTTTGACTGAAAGTTATTGTTTTTAGTGGTAATGTTGATACACTGCAATTGGCCTTTCTATATGCATGGTGCTTCAAACCTTCCTTGCCACTCTGTCATAGTAAATTTTGTATTATAAAATAAACGGAAGGGTTGTTAATAAATTTTCCTTTGATATAAATCTCTATAACAATTTCAGAACTTTGCAGGTGTGAAAATGGACTGTGCGTTATTTTCAATACTTTTCACGTATAAATGATATGGAAAGCAATAAATATTTATAAAGCAGATCGTTATAATATGTAGTCTTAAGAAATAAGAATATTCTCTCCCTTTTCAGTTCTAAACTTTTTTTAAATGAAAAATTCGGACAAAGCAACAATTTTTCTACAAACTTTCGTTATCGCATTGGTAATAGTATAGGAAATATGATTTTTTGTGTGTAAAAGTATCTATTTTTCTACTCAGGGGCCGTGCATGAATTACGTTAAGAAATTAATTACGTTACAATAATTATTAATCGAAAAATCCCCTAATGGGGCCTTATACCCTGTCTAATTTTCTTTCCATACATTAACAATGAAAGAATTGCAAGAGCCCTGCTTACTGTTGGAGAATATTCTTCGTTCTATCTTGTAGGTTAATTAATATCAATTTTGTCGAATAAATACGTCCAAATGTTACAATAATAATATTAAAAGTTGAAACCCTCAAGGAATATTGCATATCATATTATACTGAAGAAGTGAGAGAAAAAAAATGTATTTCGTGTTAATTAGTTCGTTATTTAATATTATAAGATTTTGTTACTACACTCGTGACAAACATCTGAAATTTATAGGTACAACTTCAAAAAAATATATATAAATAAAAAACATTTTATCATTAACGCAGATACAGTTGAACTCTCGAATCCAATAACCCACCCGACTCTCGTACTATTTTACAAAGTACATATTTCAGTCAATTTTTAATGAATCTATCTAAAATATTCTAGAAACTTTCTTTGATCTATATAGAACAATTTTCTCACTAAAGGTTGTTTCAAATTTGTAGTTGCCTCCAGGACGAACTGGGACATCAATGCGGCCCTGGCATTTTTTAGGTAGGCGGCCCTTTTTTGCCCCCCTCCCCCGTTGTTAAGCTATACTACATTGAGCAATATACTAATTTTTTGACAAACTAAAATCCCCCCCCCCTCTGATGCGTTATGCAATATATGAACGGCTTTTTGTTGAAAGTTAAAAGAAAGTAACAATAGTCATGTGTTCAGAATTTTTCTTATTTATACAGATTTATATGAAAACTTTGGCACATTTAAGAATACGAATAATTTCAGTGTTCGCAGCTAACAAACAGAAGTTGCAAGTTATAAGTTACCGTATAAGTTCAGTTTATTTTTTAAAATATGAAATTATAATGATTCACATAAATAGTATAAAATAAAAACATTTTCAGTTCTTTTATAGGTAAAAATAAGATTTACTATAAAATAGAAATGTTAGTATAAAAGTAATTTTTCATGCACTGAACTCTTTTCTGCGAGCTCATTAATTATCATTTCTAATGAAATTGTCAGCAAAATATCGTTTTCACTTGCGATAAGCATAAAAGCTTCTAGTTTTTCTTGACTCATAGAGCTCCTCAAGCTATTTTTAATGAATTTCAACAAGCTAAATGAAATTTCACAAGCTACTTGGGCAAACGAAAGAGTCAACATATATTTGTATGCTAAAGAGATAAGTGGAAACACTCCAGTTAATAATCACGTGTTGATTTTTCATAACATGTAATTTTTTAAATATTTGAAAATTGATTTCAATAAAGTGAAAATAAATTTCGTATTTAATTTATATTTAATTTTTAGAGTGTTTCATTTTTAAAATGATTTCATTCAAAATGTAGAAACTTCGAATGGAAATGATTAAAATAACATTCTGCTTATTTCATTAAACTATCAGGCTTATTTTTATGAATTGTTTTCTTTTAAAAACATGTTTTAATTTTTATCAGTGCTTATATCTTTCAATATTTTAAATAAATATTTGATATAGAAATACATATTTGCTTAAGAAAGGTTAAATCTAGTTTGAAAAATTGGTTCCGTTAACTGTGTCAAATGACCTAACATAAACCTGACATGAGTGCGCAAGCGCATACTTGTTGGTGAAACTTTCAACCGTTTCAAAAACTTTGGTCCCATGAAACGTTTCATTGTTTCATGAAACTTTCAATGTTTCAATGAAACGTTTCATGGACTCACAACACTAGACCTGCACAAAAATAACTGCACGGCGACAATGTCTAATTTCACTTTATTCCTTTTTTTTTGGGGGGGTGGAGGGCACTCGATACAAGCGAAGAAAGCGGAATGTAGTGAACGCGGGGTTCTGCCATATATGTAATACAGTCGAAGCTATCAATAAGGCCGCTAAGGAATAGGACCGCTTCCCCTGATTCTTGCTCGAGCTCATCGAGACGCTTTCAACACTCTCAGTCTGACCTCGAAATTCTAGTCAGACGCTACGAATAGTGCCGCCGTAGAAATCGCAATTTTTATGTGTTTTAGGAGGTTTTTTTTGTTATGAATTTTATAATATCAAAAAATATTATAAAATATGAAAATATCACGATTAATATTCGATATATTTGGATAATGTAAAAAAAACTTCCTAAAACCCATACAAATTGCGATTTTTACGGCGGCACTATTGGTAGCGGCTGACTGGAATTTCGAATTCAGCGAGAGATTGGTGGAAGCGTCTCGGCCAGCTCGAACAAGGATGAAGGCAAGCAGCCTTATTCGTAGCGGCCTTATTTATAGCTTCGACTGTACTCCTATATTGCGAACCGCGTGAGAGTCCAGGTCATATATTTCTGTGTCACACAGCGTACAGAACTTTTTGAGCATTGCGCGTGCGCCACCAACCAGGGCGATGGAGGTAGAGGGGGAATAGTTACGATATTATATGTTTTCATACATATATATATATATTAATTTATATTATTATATTATATATATATATTTTTTATATTATATTTATTTATATATATTTCGGTTTTCGGTTTCGTTTCCTTTGGAATAGAACCGAAGGGCCTATGACAAAGCCACCGAACGCGTCCTCGGGTTGGGGATAGAGGGTCCCTGTACCAAGGGTTTTTGCTGAATATGGTTACAATAATTAATAAGCAGTCGCGGATAATTGTCCAGGGAAGGTCCCGAAGGAATAACTCCTAAGCGAAGGCGTAACAACCGTGCTGAAAGCTGAATGGCTCCTGGGTGAGGTGTCTCAAACGGTGACTCTGGGATACCGGGCGACCTCTCAGAGTGTGCAGCCTTATCCTTGCATGCGCGGCTCTACAAGGATGGACGAACCCTTTTCCCTAGCTGCTCGTGGGAACAACAATGACAACACCAAACATAGTTGAAATAAGTGCGGTTCAAAAGAATCGAACGCGCAGGGCTCCCGAAAATGGGTCGGACAACAATGCCGACTATCCTATAGTTGGGGGAGCCAATCAAGATGGAGTCAATGCGATTGACCGGCAGAATCTCATTACTTTTAAGTAGACGGATCGACTCAGGGACGACCTGCTGGAGTGCTATGATACCAGTATAGCCCCTGAACGAAAAGGTTACATGGCGCGACTGCATGCTCTGTGGTGCGAGAAACACCCAGAGCTCTCCGATTTTTCGCAAAAACGTCTACAAAACCGTGCCGAGGACCTCCGGAAAAGGGGTTATATAAGCGGAGCACCTACACAACCGCAGCCAGAACAAGCCTGCAACAGAGAAAGAGAGGCGACACTGAGACCAACCTCGAACAGGCATCCAATTGAGGAAGAACGATGCTTCAAGACCCGGAGAAACATCAACATTCAGGTTTCTCCCAAGCCCAAAGATTTGACTGAACTGGATGATGAGCTTCGTGGAAATTTTTCCGAAGAATCCGACCTCTGGAATATCAATTTTAGTGTGTACAATGCAGCGAGAACTTTGGCAGATGCAAACCGTCTAACAAAACCAACGGTTGATCATAAGACCAAAAGACGAATGCATCATCTTAGCACAAAGATAGGGTGGGCAAGACAGTACGCGTCCCGCACTCAGTGTGTGATTGACTACATAACATCTGGCAGGACTTTCACTGCCAAGGTTCGACAGTTCGCGCGCGAACTGCGGATCCGTCATCACACAATCAACAAGTCAAAGCTACTGACCATCATACAGCATATTGTTGACAGAATACGAGTACTATCTAACGCTAGGAGAAGTCTAGAGCGGAGAGAGAGGTGGGTCAAAGAAAATCAATAGTTTTTGTCTGACCGATCTCGACTCTTCCAAGACCCTCCAGTTACTGTCGACCATCCGGCCAAACCAGAGGAGGTCGAAGCATTTTGGAGAGAAGTCTACGAAGTCCAACATCCACTTGAAGAAGGCTCAAAGAACATAAATAGCTTCAAGGAGCTGTGCAATGCCCTCATAACAGCTGAGGAGGAATGCCTACCTATCACTACCGAGGAGGTGAAAAACGTATTAAGAGGCATGAAGAACTATGCCGCTCCGGGACCAGATGGTATCAAGACCTTCTGGTGGAAGAAGTTTCCTTCAACCCACCAGCATCTGGCCCGAATTGTCACCTCATATCTAAAGTCGGAAGAACCTATTCCGGAGTGGTTGGTGCTCCTGCCGAAAACGAGCAATTTAGCTGACCCTAAGAATTACAGGCCAATAACTTGTCTGAACACACTGTATAAGATCTTCACAGCTATCCTAAATGATAGGATTGTTCGGATAATTAGACCTATGTGGCGAGAGATGTATGAACAACGTGGCTCAAAGAAAGGCGTAGCAGGATGTCGGGAGAACTTGCTCATCGATAGATGTGTCTGTAAAGACGCAGCATCCTATCAGCGATTTCTATTGATGGCCTGGATTGATTACCGGAAAGCTTTCGATTCAACCTCCCATAGACTTATCATCTGTCTGTTGGGAAGCCTAAAGGTTCATCCACACATCGTAAGGTGCATAGAGACATTCATGCCGCTTTGGAAAACCAGATTTACTATCTCATCTGGAAAACATCGTGTGATCACTAACAGTATCACCTTTCAGAGAGGTGTGTTTCAGGGCGACACCATGAGCCCTCTCCTCTTTTGCCTCACATTATTCCCACTATCTCTCGTACTTCGCTATTCCGAAGGGTATCTCTGCAGCAAATCTGGAAACCGAAAGCATAAGGTCACTCATGTATTTGACATGGATGATCTTAAGATCTTTGCTAGGAATCAAGAGAAACTACATCTAGTAGGTCTAAAAATTGTCAAAGAGTACACTCAAGAGATTGGGATGGAGTTCGGGTTAGAGAAATGCGCCAAGGTTAATTTGAAGAAAGGAAAACTTAATGGCATCCCCGAAGATCCTGAGCTCGTTGACAGAAACACTATACGACACCTTTGCGCTGGAGAGACCTATACATACCTGAGCGTGCCACAGACCCGCATTCAGGACGTGACATCTATAAAGGATACTCTCCGATGCAGATAAAAATGTCTCATCCGACGGATATGGTCTTCCGAACTGTCGGCGAGGAACAAAGTATCTGCAACGAACATGCTTGCCGTCCCCGTAGTACTCTATTCATTTGGAGTAGTTCCAAGGATAAAGTACGAGCTCAGATCCCTCGATATCGGGTCCCGAAAGGTTATGCACACGATCAAAAGCATGCACCTCAAGTCTTCTGTTCCACGACTTTACATCTCACGCCGTCAAGGTGGTCGCGGAATACTGAATCTTATGTCTTCACAACAGGATTATTCTGAGTACAGCACATATGGTCGCAAATGGACAAGACCCTCTTCTTAAAATGGTCAGGAAACACGAAGAAGTGGGCAAAGGGGCGTTTCTGTACAAAGCAACGTAGGAGGCTGCTGAAACACTCGGGGTTGACTTCAATATTAGGGGTGAGCAAAATGCATCTAATCTTATCCATCTTGAATACTCACTCCTGAAGGCCCGGATTAAGAAAGCACAGGAGAAAAACTTCCACGAACAACTCCTCGACAAGAGGATGCACGGCATCTTCCACAGAAGTGTGGAAGATCAGTGGATGTCGTATGAGCTAACGTTTGCTTTCCTTAGATCACCCGGATTGAAGTCGGGCACGAAGGGCTTCATTTTGGCATGTCAAGATGGTGTCATTTCCACTCTAGCATACCGTCGCCACATTTTGAGCCAAGGCATTCCGGATGACAGCTGCAGAGTGTGTGATGCACACCCCGAGCATCTAGGACACATACTATCTAGTTGTCCAACTCATGCGGGAACGACCTACATCCAAAGACACAATGCGACACTAAGAGTGCTTTGTTACCATATCTGTCACTCTTATGGCGTTAGCCCAAATACCTGTCCGCTAAACGCTCCTAGAGAAATAGAGTCAATTGTCGAAAATGAGAAGTGCTGTATATACTGGAACTTCATATTCTCAACAATAGTTTCTGTTGCGCACTCGAGGCCTAACATAGTTCTCCTTGACTTTGAGAAACGAACCATGTTCGTTATCGAATTTTCGGCACCAGCTGACAAAAACGTCACAGCCAAGGTGAAAGAAAAGAAAGAGAGGTATAAAGACCTTATAAGGGAGTTGCGACGGTTATACCCGGAATATTCTGTTTAGCTAATCGTCTTGATCATTGGCGCTCTTGGAGGTGGCAAGGTTTCACTGGTTAATAGCCTGAAAAGCATCCCTGCGTGTCAACAAAATGCTGAAACACTTGCGGGGAAAATGCAGAAGGCGGTCGTCCTTGGGTCGCTCCGTGTCCTCAGGGTGCACGAGACTTTTGCTGGATCATCGTATTGAGTTCGTCGCAGACTGCAACCACCTATCTCACGGTCGTGAGACGTGGTTTCAGCTAAAATTTTACCGCGATTTCGCTGGGAGCGGGTGCAATTTTTCAGATTAGCACCCGCTCCCGGCGAAATCCTGCGGTTGTCCTTATGACAAACTTTTAACTATATATATATATATATATATATATAGCTTCTTTCCGGCGCGTGCGCACTGACGTTGACTTAACTAGTAGAGAGAGAAAAAACGATATCGTCCGCACTCTTGTTTTTTGTCATGTCCTCGGTGGCCCTCAAGGCTTGCGGCCCACCGGGAAATATTCCGAATTCCAGATGGCCAGTCCCGGCCTGGTTGCCTCGATACTTTTTGCCTCTGAAAGTAGAAAAATGTATACTTTGTATTTGTACTCAATTTCAAGCAGTTTCAATAATATTTGTATGAGTTATGATGATTTATATTTTAATCGCTCATTGAATATTAGGAAAAAAAATGTTCTTTCAGTTTTCAATTTTTATTCTCAGAACTAATTTTAGGGCACAAGAATTTTCAATAGAATCTGCCTTGTTATTATACAAAAGACTATATTTAAAACATTAATTTTGTGAATTTGAATATTCCCATTTCTTGAGACTGTGGGCGAAGTCTTTTATCGTTTTCGAGCGTCGGGCGAGTTATTGAATTCGAGAGCTCAAGTGCAGACATTTTTTCATTGAAACACTTTAAAAATATCAAAATTGCAATTCTAATACAATATTTGTGGGATTGATGTTGGGGTTGGTGTTTGTGATAAGAACGAGTAACC
>CAKNYM010046048.1:15564-46089 GCA_932195095.1 Andricus curvator
ATATATATATATAATATATATATATATATATGTGTGTTTTTCTTTTCTCCAAACTGAATATATTTTTAAAACGAAACTTTATTATGCCTCAGTTCACCAGCATTTCAGCTTGGGAGTAGACTATTGTTTCGTCTTTAATTAGTGATTTCGATTTTACAAAATGCTGTTATTAAAGAACATAAACACCCGTATTATTCATATAGAGAATATATAAAAGGATTAAAATTAGAGCTGAAAACGAAACAGATGTTTCCTATTACATTCTCATCATAATGAAAAAGTATTGTTTTTATGTGAGCAGCGGGCAGATTTTTTTGTATTATATTTATATTAAGGCAATTATGACCGTTTAAAAACGGCATCACAATACAAAATTTTGTAGGTGATTTTTCAACAAAAATTACCAATTTTCAGACAAAAAAAGAGTAGTTAAATTTCCAGTTCAAAAAATTAATTTTAAACCAAAAAAACAAATCGAATTTCCAACAGATTGTTCAATTTTTAACGAAATAATATGTTTTTTAACCAAAAGAGATTAATTCAAAACCAAAAGTATAATACATAGTAGACTTCTGAATTAACCAGAATTAACTTCCAAAGAAAAATAGTCGGTTTTTCTTATTGGGTTCTATTAATTCAGTTTGCATTAAGCGAAAAAACGAGAAAAGGAGAACTTTCTTGAAAACAGGGGGAAAAGAGGAATTCTTTAAAAAAGGGGTGAAGATGGGAATATGGGAAAGAGTAGGAAATCTTTATTTAAATGATTTACTTCTAAAATAAAATCACTAATTTTCATTTTTTCAAGCATTTCAAAAAATTGTTATTCGCATTTATATTTTCCATTGTGATGTCACATTCGACATTAACCCTCCTTCTGCGTCACAAATCAGAAAACCTGTTAAGCCCCCCCCCCCCCGATAGTGTAAAGTAGTTTTTGAGTCGCCCCTTACTTTTGTAACGGGTCCGAATAAAAAGTTCAATTTTGTATAAACAATGTCAATTCGCCGAAACGACTTGAAGCACTTTATTAATTACGTATGATATGGTGATATATCCTCACGGGCCTAGTTTCTACTACAAAATTTGTATCATTAGTTTCTATTTCAAAATTCGCATTATTGGATTCCGTTACACAATTGGCACGATTAGTTTCCATTAAAAAATTCGCATTGTCAGTGCCTCGTTGCAACATAGGTATAGCATTTTGTGTGCTAACGTGCTGTGTAGTGGCTCTATTACCAAAACTACAATTATTATAGCAATTTCCGAAACAATGTTTTAATACGTCGATAGTTCCGTGTATACATTTCGTTCTATATAATACATATAGTAGTACAAGGGCCAAAGATGCGTAACCTATGTACTGAAGCGAAGTCATAGCATTTTCGGTCCAAGTTTTAATTCGTTGCCGGCTTTGTATATCATCCAGGAGGCTATTGCCTTCATCGAGACTGATTCTAGCGCTTCGTAATTGACTTATGTCAAGAATACTGGGAAGTTTAACTCACTTATCGTTTAACAAGTGAAGTTCTTTATCTCTAAAATCATTAACGTAGTTTATTTTTATTTCGTAACTTCTGGTGATATTCTTGCTTGAATTTAAAGGTATTCTCATATTTTCTGTCATTAATTTACATTTATCTCCTGTTATCAAGAAAGTTCCAATTAGTTTCTTATTATATATGTCATTTTCGCAAATAAAATCGATAGAGGTATTTGCCACTAATATTATAATATAACCGTTGCTTGTTTTAATGAAGCTTTCTTTACTGAGCATAAAAGGTGAAGTGACGCAATGTTTCTGCATATTTTTAATTAAGTCCGAGTCGCAGTTGTCTGTGGCGTAAAGTGAAAAGTCAGGTTGCTGTCTTTGACAAATCCTATGTTCATCAATCCATTTACATTTGTCTAATATTTCTTTTGTCAATCGTAGAAAAGCTACCTTGGTTAACTAATAAGAACTCATGTTCACGGATAATGCTAACATATCCGGTATCTAGCTTTTCAAGTATAGGGATTATTCTAAGGATTTTCATTTCCACTTAGTTTATAACAGGGATCCTAATAATATACACAAGTTGATCCTAGATGATGGCAATTTTGATAGTAGAAGAATCCATGATCTGTTGGATGTTTTCTTCGCTGTTATCAATATGGTATCGCGTTTTATACGTAACTTCGAATTCTCTAAGTGTTTCTTTCAACATCTTAGGCGTTAAAATTTGTGGGTGTACAATACCATGTTTTCCAAAATTCATGGTTTAATGGTATACATGGCATTTATTGCTGTATCAAGATCGTCATTTAATTCGTCGATCAGAATTCCTATTATTATTAATTTACTTTGAATGTATAGTGACCGCGTGTTATTTTTTGTTTTTTCTCTGATTTGATTCAGAAATTCACTTTCATGGGCCAAATTTTGATTTGTGTTTTTATAGTCTTGAGAACAAGAATCAAGTAGTAGTTTAATAATTTTGGTTTGATTCTTTATGGTCTGTGCCATAATTTTTAATCATTAAATATTTGGTCAAATTGTTCATTTATCAACTGCAGGTCACTATCGTCTAATGTTCCAAATAGTGCTTTGGGCGCATCTCCTACGAAATCAAATAGTCCGCGCTTGTAACGACGTTTTCCTAGGACATTATGCAATAATATTTCTTTTATTTTTAACCTATTGAAGCGGGAAGTGAAAGTTCTAATTTCAAAATCTCCAGGGCAGTGATTGCAGTTAACTCTGATCCATTCTAAGTTTCGCTGTATTGAGTTAACCCTATCGTCCGTGCCTAAGAGGTTGATATTAATTAGGAGGGTCCACTCTTCGTCGAACAGATAAGCTGATTCTATTTCTTCCTTATAAATATTGCCTCTCAATTCTCTGATGTTTACTCGAGGGCTCAGAGCCCCAAGCACCGTTTCCAAAAGTAGAATCAAGGTGCCCATCCTAGAAGTAAGGCATTAACTGGTTAGGGTGGATACGGCTTCTTTTGTCATTTAGTAGAATTACATAATTATTATTCTCTAACTTTTCTGTGATTACAGCTGGCCCTAACCAACTAGGGGATAGTTTGTTTTGTTTTTGGTGATTTATGAGTTTAACCAAATCTCCTGGTTCGTATAAAGTTAAGTTAAACAATTTTTGAGTCTTGAAGTCGCTTGTATTTTTCTTTTTGAATCTGCAATCTATCTCGAGCTTTTCTCAAATAATTTTCGTGTATGTTTTTCCACATCTCGATCAATTCAGAATACTTTAAGCTTGGTGTGGTGGCCAGAGATGAAGGTAAATTAGCTTCTCTGTCGAAAGTGAGTTCAAACGGAGTGCAACCAGTACCTTCATGCTTCATAGTGTTGTGAGCAAGTGGTAGGATCTTTAGGTTCTTGTCCCATTCATTTAGGTCGTCTTCGATGCTCGTTTTTAACAAATTTTTAATTGTTGAATGTGACCTTTCAAGTGATCCATTGCTTTTGGGGTGGTAAGCAGTTGTCTTGATGTGCTGTATTCTGAATAAGTTTTCGAAGTCCTGAATTAATTGTGAAACAAAGTTTTGTCCTTGGTCTATTAGTATACTTCTGGGTGATACGAATATATATATATATATATATATATATATAGATATTCCTTTAAAATATCTTGGATACTCAAGATATATTTATGTCCTTCAGTGGTCCTAAGTAGCCCTGGTGGACCGAACGAACGGAGCGGATACGCTACAGCGTATCCTCACAGTATCCACATCGTATCCTCTCCGTATCATGCAAGAAAAACTCATTAAAAAAGGAAGATGAACATTTCACTTGTTGAAATTCGGATTCTACGTGAAATTTTGCGTTAAAAGGTCAGGGAGTAATCGCAATAGTTTTTCTTCCAACATTAAAAACTTTAAAAAAATATAATAGTTATCGATAATGTGGGCTGAAGGTGACTTCAAACGCATCGTCGACGGATAACGCCTATTAACTGCTACTGAACGACGATGCGTTTGAAGTCGCCTTCACCGCACGTCATCGATAACTATTATATTTTTTTAAAGTTTTTAATGTTGCAAGAAAAACTATTGCGATTACTCTGTGACCTTTTAACTCAAAATTTCACGTAGAATCCGAATTTCAACAAGTAAAATGTTAATCTTTCTTTTTTAATGAGTTTTTCTTGCATGATACGGAGAGGATACGATGTGGATACTATAAGGATACGCTGTAGCGTATCCATTCCGTTCTTTCTGTCCGCCAGGGAGGGGTCCGAAGATATCCATAGCTATCTTCTCATTTCGCTATCTTCGTTTTCCATGCCTCTCCATTCCCCTAGTGTCCTTGCTCTTTCAATGGTTTTATTTTCGCCATAATGCTGTGCCATAACGGATCCGTGAGATTCTTTGATGATGTCCATTTTTTCCTGTCTAGTTAATTCACTCTGTGGTGCGTAGCAATAACGGAAATCGCTATCGGGATATTTAAAACACAAGAGGTTGAGCATTTCTTTTATTTGAGTTTTTTCTATAGGTGTGATTGTCGGTTCATATGTTGGAAGTTGAACAGCGTTGATGTATTTTGTGTCTCTTTTTTGTATTTTCTTCTACAGCTTTCCTCCTGCATTAGGTTTCCGAGTAGCTCTTGGTGTTGTTTTCTTTGTTTTCCATTTGAAGTATTTCTCCACTAATTCTTTATCCCATTGGGGGATAGGTCCAATTTCAGGTAGTGGATTGATTGCTTCTTCTTCCACTGAAGGTTCACGCATTCTTCGAGGCGGGTAACTTAATTCTATTTTCTTCTCCTCTAGGCGGCGGTGCATCTAGGTCTCGTTCATCATGGTTGTTTGTGAATTCGATTTCGGGTTATGCTTTTTGTAAGTGGTTTCGCAAGAGTAGAGAAATTTGTTATAAATTTCCTATAATATCCTGCAAGACCTAAAAAGGATTGTACTTCTTCAACGTTACTAGGTTTTCTGAAATTTTTAACGGCTTCGATTTTCGCGGAATTAGGTTTTATACCGTCTTTAGTAATTAGGTGTCCTAAGTACTCAAGTTCTGGTCTCAAATACTCACACTTATCTGGTTCTAACTTTAATCCTAACCCAGATAACAAAATGTCGACACTGAGCCCACATGCTGCGTGCACGATGTGAAGAATTGTCTACACGTTGTGATGGCGAAAATGCCGACACATGTAACCACATATTGTAGCACGCTGTGCTGCACATCGTGCACACCGAGTGTGCTCACCTTGAGTGAACATTGATCACCCTCAGCTTGTGCATACACCGTGCTTGAGTTCTTGGCGACACATCGTGCTGGCACATCGTGCAGCTACAGTGCGCCCTCAGGCATTGTTATCTGGGAATTCTTTTATTCTTTGAAAAATGTCAATAAGGTTTTTATTATGTTCTTTTATGGTGTCTCCAAAGACGACTATATCGTCCATATAGACGAAGCATTTTTTAGTCCAAATGGCATTCTGTTGAATTCAAAGTGACCTTGGGCTGTCGAGAAGGCTGTATATTTTTTGGATTCTTCAGCCATAGGTATTTGGTAAAAACCTGAACTTAGGTCAAAGGCTGCGAAAAATTTCGATTTTCCTAGGTTTTTCAGAATGTCATCGATGACGGGTAATGGATATGCATCCGGATCAGTCTCTTCGTTTATCTTGCGATAATCGACTACCATTCATAATTTACCTTTTTTCTTAGGGACCACCCAAATTGGTGAGTTAAAAGGTGAATTTGAGTTTCGTACTATCCGTCGCTCCAAAAGATTCTGTACGTGCTCTTTAACAAAGTTTCTATGAGCTTCAGGATGTTTGTAGGATCTGGTATTAACTGTTTTTCCTGATTTTAATATTATCGCGTGTTCAGTGAGGGTTGTGCATTGTAAGGGAATTGATTGGTGAAGCCATAGCAGTCAGGAAAGGATTATTGATCAAAAATATAAGCTCGTCTGAGTCAGTTTCGTCAGTTGTTGACGCGATTTCCTGCTGTTTTCCCTATACTTGAGAAACGCCAGTTTAAAAATGACCTTTTTCGTAGATTTAGACCCTCACTTGCACAATCGTGCTAATATAATTCTCTCAACAACGCTCAACCAAAATTGACATAACAATTAGTCCCCAAGACCCTAATTCTCGTTTAGGGCGCTGGAAAATTAAACTGAGTGAATATGATTACGATATTGTTTACAAACCGGGGAAAATAAATGCAAATGTGGACGCGCTTTTCCGAAACTCTCCTGATAATTTAAATAAAGGCAGCGAGATCTCGACGCCTTACACCCCGGGTGGTCGGATTGTGACCAGCGCTGGTCGCCATGTGAACATCGAACGGGTGGAGTCCAAAAGTGTTCTCGAGAAAGAAGACCTTAATACTGAAAAATAGAGAACGTGGTAGAATACGTCTTCTTGAGTCGCGGTGTCCTAGATACAGCCGATGAGGAAATGAGTTCCAATGAGGAACCGGATTCGGAAGAGTACGATACTGCCCATGAGGTAGAATCAGAAAATTTCTATCCGACAAACCGTACCAAGGTAACCAGACTGAAGGCGCCTTTGGAAAATGTTAGGGACCTCATATAGTGCTTGTGTTTTGTGTTTTCTTTTGCTACCTTGTACAAATTTCAGGAGGTCATTTCAACGGCCGTTTGCAGTAGCGATCCCAAGTAAAGGAACTTTCGATCATCATCGTTGGTTTAGAATATTCGCGCTTATGTCGGCCATTTTGGTCAAAGTGCCGACGCAACACTAGTTTTCTACGTGATTTGACGTATATTACCAGAGATGAGGTGGGTGATTGCTCATGCAATGTATTTGATTTCGACTGAGGGTGGAGTCCCATGGCAGTGTCAAACTTGGCGCAAAACGCAAAACGTCAAATTACTAGACGCTTCAGCCAATGCCAGTGTTTCTGTGGATTACTAGGAGAATATCATTGGCTGAATTCTCTAGTGATTTAACGTTTTGCGTTTTGCGCCAAGTTTGACGTTGCAATGGGACGCTACCCTGACTTACCGCAACGCGCCCTGTGTGCCTTAGGGTGCTTTCATACGATTGCAAATCAGCAGATTGCATGCAGAAAGTTCACAAGAGTGAAAGAGACAGGCAATAGCCTCTACCCTTTCACTCTTGTGGTCTTTCTGCATGCAATCTGCTGATCTGCAATCGTGTGAAAGTGCCCTTAGCCTTTCGGGAACTAAAATTAAAGGTCGAAAAGCGCGCCCTGTATGCCTAATTGCTCGCGTTCTGGAACTAAAATGAAAGGTGGCTTACCTGCCAGCCGCCTACTACTCACTTGGTACTTATTACTCAGGGTACAATTTGATAAAGTAGGTAGAGAAGATCGGAGTTGGTAACTCTGATATGATAAAAGCCAGAAGTAAGCAACGTGTTGAAAAATCAATTTTTTGACGATTTTTTATTTTAAATAATGAAATCTAAGAGAAAAATAAAAAAGATTTCAAAACATTTAAAAAACTGCCAAACAAAAAAGACATTGGAAGATTTTAAAGCAATTTTTTAAATCTAGCAACATTTTTTAACATATGCTGGAAAAAATTATATGGAGAGATTAAAAATATTTTAAAATGTGAAAATATTTCCGAAGCTTCATACAATATTTTTTAGTTCCTTCCAAACTTGTAAAAGTTCGAAATATTTTTTAAACTAATTCCAATTTTTCCTAATATTCAGTAAAATCCTGTGAAATAATAATTTTAAAAAATGTCTTCCAACATTTCTAGATCTTTCTTCGACAGATTTAAACATTTTAACTGTAATAATATGCACATTCAATTTTCGTAATTTTCGGCTCACACCTACACAGCCGTTCATTCTACTTGTCGAGTTTTTTTACAATATAAATAGAGCATAAAGGAGGAAATTACCAAAATTGAGTAGGTATAACCAGGTATACAGACTATAGGCATAACTATCTGGGTCATATATATCTCTTAAACTTAAGACAATGTTGCAGAACAGTTTTGCAGTTTAAGATTTAGGAATTTGCAGTCGTGTACGTTACATTCAAATATTTAGTACTTATATAACTGTTTCCTTCTATTTTATTTGAATAATTGTATAATTTAATGCAGTATTTTTTTGTATATTTTATAGTTATATTTTTTAAAAACTATGTGATTCTAGTTTCAAGGCAAGAAAGCCAACATTCATTCGAATCGTACAATAAAAAAATATTGTGACAAGCTATAAATAAAAAGTTGGTCACATTTTGAAATGTTCAAGCATTTTTATAAAATCAATCTTTTTGTCTGGCAAACTAATATAATAATAATAATACTAATAATACTAATACTACTAATAAACATTGAAGTTCTTGAAAGTATTATTGAAATTTTTTTCAAATATATGTATGATACCTTAAATTTTGTTTTGAAACACTATAAATCAGTAAAAATATATATTTGTTTATCAGCTACAGATTGTATTAATTTATACAATCTGTAGCTACTATACTTATATTATACTTACTGATTTTTAGTATTTTAAAACAAAATTTAAGGTATTATAATTAATAATATACACTACCGGTCAAAGTTTACCGGATTAAGTTCACCTCTTTTGTAATGATTTTAATTATGTCAGAGCTATTTTTCCACAGTATCGCAACAGCTCATGAGCATAAATCTGAAAAATTTCCTATCACTGTGCAAGAACTCTAAGTTGTAACAAATGAGTTGAAAGGATTTCAATATTCTCTGTGATGAGAAAAATATTTTTGTAAATATGTGAATCATATAACCATGAAGTTTCTGAAAAATTGTCTGTGAAAATATATATTTATTTAATTTTTATTCTGATTTGCCTACATATAAGGGATCGTCCGTATATTACGTAAGACGTTTTTCTTTTGTTTAAATAAAGAAGAGAATAAAATTGCTGTACAGTTGAGGAAGGGCACAACGATATAAACAAAAGAAACACGTCTCACTTCATATATGGGCGATCCCTAAGATGTTTTCAATTATTTCCAACTTTTTTATTACATACTTAAGCTCTTATACACTGGAATAGGATTTTGTTTAGACTTATGTCCATAAGCTGTGGCGATACTGTGAAAAAATAACTTTAAAATGAGCCTCAGAACATTACAAAGTATTGATTATTTTGGATATTACCTAAAGTTGAAGAAAACATTAGAAATTTACACTATTTTTGCTATATCTACTAAAAAATGGACAAATTGGCTTTATCCTGTGCTCATTTCATACACAATTTTGAATTTTGAGAGAATTCAACATTTTAAAGTGAAAAAATGTTAGCTCTGTCATAACTAAAATTAAGAGAACTTAATCAGTCATCAAATACGAGGTGAACTTAAACTTTTGGCCGGTAGTGTATTATTACTTTATTATTTATTTATTACTTAATATTCGAGTAGCAAATAAATATGCAGTTAGCAATTTATGTTAATGGTAACTCTTGTAATTTTAACTCCGGGGGTAACTCATTTTTAACATTCTCTAACTTTTGATAAATTAAAATTTTAAAGCTTTTTCGGGTTTCAATCGTGTGCGAACCTATGAATGTTGCCGACGTTTCGTGAACATTGCAGTTCAATTCTTCAGGGCTGACCTGAAACTGAAGTTTCAGGTTATGTTGTTCTTATATATGTATTCTCTACGATGCCTGTGATTGGTCAGAGCGCCCCATGGTGGGCACTGGTCGAACTTGATTGGCCAATCAAGTCTTTTTTAAAAAACCCGGGAGGACGGAAACCCAAATCGGATTAGTATTATATCCATTGTCCCTATTGATGTTATTAGGGTGTTTTAAGATTTCGATTGCTTCTCTATGTTTTCTTGGAAATTTATTGCACGTTTTTGCAATGACGGTTGTTTTGTCAAATAAAATGCTATGTCCTGTTTCGATATGATGCTCAGATAGTGCTGATTACGTGAAATGTTTTAGCCTGACTTTAGTCTCATGTTCCTTTACACGTTGGTTTACCGCCCTCCCGGTTTCTCCAATATAGACTTTGCCACAAGAACAAGGGATTTTTTATACTCCCGGTTTACTGAAAGGTGCCTTTTTATCTTTAGGGTTATATAGAAGTTGTCCTATTTTCGCAGGTGCGGTGGTTTAAATATGGTTTGGATGTTGTGTTTGTTGAGAATTCTTCCTATTTGTTCTGTGATACCTTGAATGTAGGGTAGCATGGTGGTCCTTTTTCTCTCTCTTTCTTTACTAGGTTGTGTTGACTTGTTTTTTTGAGTGTACACCAGAGTCTCACTATTTGAACGCGCGATCGCACGCGTTATATGAATTCCTAGAATTGCTGGTCCCCGCAGTTTCTCAGGGGGCAGGGCGAGAGACGGTTGCGACTCCGCATCTGAAGGGACGCATGCACTATCCTACTCAGTCAAGTAGATTGCGCAATATTATGGAAACGGTTCAGGCGGCCCTGCCTGTTTACGTTTCGCTGTACGCGCTATATGAACAAGGCTATTTTCAGGCAACCCCCGAGATTGTTCATCTATCGAGACTCTGGTGTATTTTCTTATTGCTTTATTAATTTATTTGTTTCTGTAATCGTTTTGCATTAGCATTTGTTTAACATCTCGTAGTTCCTTTTGTAAGTTGTCTTTATCTGTTATGGAAACAGCTCTGTATATAAGGGAGTTGATGACTGATTGCTTTTTAGATGGGTGGTGGTGGGAGGAGGCATGCAGGTACCTGTTTGTATGGGTAGGTTTTCTGTAAACTTCATGTTCTAATGTGTTATCAGATCTTTTGTAAACTAGTACGTCCAAGAAAGGCAATTTTCCGTTTTGTTCTATTTCCATGGTGAACTTGATACTAGGGTGTAACTGATTGATGAAATTGAAGAACTTGTGTAGTTCATCCAGTCCATGTCTCCAGATGGCAAAAGTGTCGTCAACGTAACGGCACCAAAATTCCGGTTTAAGCTTGGATTTGTCAAAGATTTTAGTTTCTAGATTTTCCATGAAAATGTTGGCTATTACAGGTGAGATTGGGGATCCCATTGCTGCTCCTGAGGTTTGTTCGTAGAATTGGTTATTGAATGAGAAGTAGGTATTAGTGAGACAGTGTTCTATCAAAGGTGTGAGATTGGAGGGGAAGTTTGCAAAGGATTTAATAATATCGATTGTATCAGAGATTGGTACTTTCGTAAAGAGAGATACTACGTCGAAACTTAATAGGATGTCTTGGGGTTGAATGTGAATCTGTTGTATCTTTCTGATAAAGTCAAAAGAGTTTTTTACGTCTGTGATAGAATTTCCTGTGATCTGAGTGGTCTGAGTGGAATGTTGTTTTTGTGGATTTTTGGGAGTCTGTAAAGTTTTGGAGAGATAAAATTAGTAGGTATTAATTTATATATTGTTTCGCTGTCAAGTTTTGAGTCTTTTAAGAGGATTTTTGTTTTGCTGACTATTGTTTTTGTGGGGTCTTTTTTAAGTTTTTCATATGTATCGTCAGTTAGAAGGTCCATGATTTTGTTGTTATAGCATTCTTTATTCATTACGACTGTTGTGTTGCCTTTGTCTGCGGGTAATATTATGATTTCTTTATTCTGATTGAGTTCTTTAATTGCTGTTTTTCTTGTTTTCTTAAGTTTGAGGAGGGAAGTTGTGCTTGGCGTAAGATGATGGCCGTCCTACGCCGTATGTCATTCGCTTTTTCGGGTGGAAGGGTATATATTGTGGATTCCAAATTACTGATAATTTTTTCTTCCGGGATTTTGGAGGAAGGTACTGCAAAGTTATGTCCTTCAGATAAGGCTGAAATCATTTCATTGCTGAGAGGATGGTTAGTGATGTTTTTGACTGTGTTAGTTAATTGGGCGTGCTTTACTGGAAGTAATTTGTCAAATTTTATTTTTTGTTTCTGAGTGCAAAAATCTTTAATCCTTTGGGATTGGTCAAATGATATGCAGTCCAATGTAGACCATATGTCAAATCTGAGAGTGTTCGATAGAAAAAGGTGAAGTTTTAGTAGTTTCTTGGAAGTAGTGCGCAAAGGAAATTTAGTATGTTGTATTCTTCCTTTCAAGAGAAGCAAACTTGTTTTATGTAGAATTGATTTGGATTTAGATGTCCCTACACCGTTTTAAGAAAGCTAAAGATGTTAGTAGCTTAGCTTGAGAAGACCTGAGCTTACTAAAAGTGTTAGTTTTAGTAAGAAAACCCTCCCCGTAGAGTTCTTTAATAGTTGATTTAATGCTTTCACGATCATTCATTATGATAAATTAAAATTTTTCATTTGAAAGCATTTTCGGGTTTCAATCGTGTTCGAAACGTCGGCAACATTCATAGTTTCGCACACGATTGAAACCCGAAAAAGCTTTAAAATTTAAAATTTTAATTTATCATAATGAATCATCGTGAAAGCATTAAATCTACTATTCTCTAACTAAATCAATTACCGACGCGCGACGTCTGAGAAATGCCGAAAACACTTCGAAGTAACTCTTCGGACTAGATGGGACTAGGTCCACCGGCCAAGAGGGCGCTTTCAGCAGCCCGATTTTGACGGAGTCTCTTATTCCATTACATGAGCAATCTCCCACCTCATCTCTGATATTACGGCCGACTGGAAACTTTCAGTGCGCATGGGTCAATATCGAAAAATACCTCACATAACCTATTTTTCTTGTCGTGTGTCGTGGTCGCCGTGTTCGTTCGCGAATCTCGTGCCAAACGCCAATATTTAAAATTTACTTGAATTTGAATAAATGTTTAAGGGGTCATTCTACTATCTCACTTTTGAAAAATCGATTTTTTTCTTTACATTTTTCGATAGGTTATATATGCAGAAATATCTTATAAAAATTTCACACAGAAATTCGGAGTCTTTCTATACTTTTGAGAGCTTGGAGCAAAAGCGTGTAGAGAGCTGAGTGCTTGTAAACATCGTAGCGTTGTTTCATTTTGTGCAGTTTCGTTTAGTAAAAATGTTAGATATAAAGTGAAAGAGATCATCAAATCAGGAGGATTGATTCAAACAAGCAGAAGGAATATTATATGGAGCAGGGATCGCTGATTAAGTGTAACTTTTTTTTACAATTTTTATGTTCCGAAAACTTTAAACGCGTTTTTCTTGAAACAAGGTTTTTGCGCTCTGCGCGCACGATTTCTCAAAAAGTTTTCAAACGATTACTTTCAAATTTTCTGCGTTTATTCTAAATATAAATATTTACAGAGTGACGAAGCGGTTTTTTAATTTTATCATAGTTAAATTAATAAAAAAAGAGCAACAAAACACGATTTTTGGAAATTTTTTGTTTAAACTGCCGCTATTTTGTTATTTTGCAGAATAAAAAAAATCCGCTTTGTCACTCCAGAACTATGGTCATACTAATAAAGAAAATTTCTGATTTATTTGTTTCAGATGATGCTGACTGGAGATATCGTGCGCGCAGTGGACATGCCTTTTCTTGAGACACTTTGTTTATTGTTAAATAATACCTAAACTAAATAATAATTTTATGTGAAAAGATTGTTTTTGTAAAGATTGAGATAGCATTAATAAACGCTGAAAATTTTATTCAATTTTATAAAGTAGTTGTTGAGAAAAAAATTCTGGAAAATCACCTTTCTTTTTTTGCCGAGATAGTAGAATGACCCCTTAAGCAGTTTGAGGTTATAACCAGGGAGACCCTGCATAGTTACATATATAATATTATTGAATATGATCCATAATAATTATTATCGAAAGAATCAACAATTACTTATATACCTGTGGCTTTCTCGACGTTTTAAACTACTATTTTTTAACATCTTAACGTAGAAAAGACCCTTTGCGAAAGTCTTCTGTCCTTCTTTTTCCGCTCAAAAAACAAATCCTTCCATTGGATTACATTATAATGTTGAGTATTTCTTCCCAGCGCAGACATAATTATTATTTTCAATTACTATAACGCATTCAACAGAATTATTAATAATTACACAGGCCCACAAAAAAGTGGGTTGTGCGAGAGATCCCTCCTAGAATCCTCTTGGATTCCCTATAGATTCAGGAATTTAAGGATTCCTATGATTTTTCAAAGAGGGTTTTGTTCCATGCTTCAAAGAGCATATACTGTGGATCTCATAATGTTTGTAAGTGGATCCTATAGGCACTTAAAAGTAAACAAAGGGTTTTTTGTTTCTATGTGCGTGTAATGTATATATCTGAAATGTTTCCAAATGGATCTGATTCGGCGTGTACTGGGGTTTTACAAGGATCTTAGACATAATATGAGAAGGTGGGTTAAGAAAATGGTAAGGTGTAAATTAAAAAATAAAATGATATAAAATAACATATTTTCTTCTCGGTTGTCCCGACTTCGAACGATATTTGGCCCTGTTATCGGCGTATTCTTATCCAGTTTAAGTCATTTACTGCACCCGACCATCAGCACAAAACTGAATATTCCAGAACGGTTACATATCCTTACAGTAACAGCGTTGCAAGTCAATGTGACCCTTATGTTCCGTTCCTGGAACACGACCCAGATAACAATGCATGCGGACGCACATGGGCGCATGGCGTGCAAGCACGATGTGTCGGCAACAATGCAAGCACAGTGACAGCACATTCTGAGGGTAATAAGTAATCCCGCATAGTGCCCGCACACGGTCTGCATGATATGCAGCACAGCGTGCGTCTATCATACTCTTCAGGTCCTTAGGGCAAAATGTCGGCATATAGCGTGCGCTGAAGTGAATAATTGTTTTTGTTCAAATTAAATACACATTTTTTCTTGGGTTTCGGTTCGGAAAATTAGCTTGGAGTATAAACAAATTTTGAGGCAAAGAACAAAGTCGGCAAGAGTTGTAATTGTTTAAAAATAATTTTTTGAACTCTAAAATTTTAGCTCCGTGAAAACGCACCATAAGAATTTTATAGTCAAATGATAAAAATAAAGAAAAATATACAACTAGAAGAAAAACTAAAACTAAAAAATCAGTTGTGAAAGAACAACTTTCAACGCAGGACTCTCTTCTTAAAAACGCCATACAATGTTTCCTGTTGCCTATGTTATTTTTAACATCTTGTTTTCAACAATTATAACTCAAAATACGTGCATGCTAGCACGACACTGGCACGCACGTTCCGACACGCGTGCGGCGCATATGCGACGCATATGAGGACACATATGTCTGCACTCTTGTCCTCACATCGTGCCGATCGGTCGACACGCGTGCAAACACCATGCGGGCAAGGTGTGAGCAAATTGTTATCTGGGGTGGGACATTCTAGTGACATAATAGTTCTATCACTCTGTGATATATCAGTTCCATTACAAAATTACAGAACTGTTACGTATCCTTATAGTAACAATGTTACAGAACAGTGCCAGAAATGAAATCTCTTCATAGGTAAATGCATTTTGACACTGTATCGTATAGTGAAGTGAAATTAAGAAGAAATATAGTTGTACATTATAGCCGAAATGTTTCATCTGGAGATTGGAAATGTGTAATTGATCCACCATTTGTGATTTAGTGTAATTCACAGTATAACTCTTAAGTTGCTCTTAGATCCACTTAGAGAAATTCCGTACAAAATAATCTAGCTTGTTAATGTCCATTTAAGATCCCCTTAGATCCTCTTAAGACGGCAATTATATAATTAGTAACGTTTACAGTAAACGCAGTCTCCTAAATTACCGTTAGATCCACTTAGAGAAATTCCGTACAAAATAATTTAGTTTTTTAGTGTCCACTTAAGTTCCCTTTAGATCCCCTCAGAATGAAAATTTCATTCTCAGTCGAATTTGCAGTAAACGCAGTGCTTTTAAATACCTTGAGACAGGATAGACTTTTGGTTTTGAATTTGATAATAATATAGACTTTTTATACTTCTGTTTTCTCCAAAATCGTCCCTCACTTGGCGCAGCTTGGGCCGGATCCGCCAAGGCTCGATTTAATAAATTTACAATTGAAATAAAACATGTTGAGCGCCAGCAGCTTGCATGCCCACCCAGGGAAAAAGAACCCCTTGAAAAGATTGAGATTTTTAAACCTAATTGGTTTGCGACTATGTGAATCGGTCAGTTTCTCGAATGGCTTCGAATCTGCAATGTAGTACAATGTCCATTTCAAGGAAATTCATATTGAATCGGTTTACCTCTTTTTGAATGAGACCGATTTTTTTCAGGTTAGGCTGCCATATTTCACATGATTTTTAAAATTTATAAATTATTGATAGATTAAGAGAAATCCTACGCAAGGCTACTAGATTCCTTTTGCTATTTTAGCTTTAGAGGATGTGAAGGCTTTTGTGGCTTATAAGTCTATCATCAAAATAATAACGAGTAAAATTCTGTTAAAAACCAATCGGCGGCTTTCTGGAATTCCAGTAACAGATACGCTATTCAAACGACTTGGTGAATGGATTTTTGTTTCCTGGGCAACCAGCAAGGAAAATATAATTAGCAAAAGCTGAGACAATTAAGCAGGCAGGGTTCGATGGGAAGACCCATAATAAATTCAAATAGAAACCAAGCAAAATTTCCGAAATATACCATTTATAAAGTTTGTCATTACAGACTCCAAAACGTCAAATTATCCGTCGAATTAATCCAAAATGGTTACAATCTCCGTTGTGGTTCGACAATTATTATAATTAGTAACAGTCCTTATAATGGTGGGAATAGACCTCCGATGAAGTTCGCGATAGGAAAGTCGACTTTCAGGGACCGAAGGACGACTTTTTACACTCGACTTTGCGCTATTGAAGTCGACTCGAAGTCGACTATGTTCATTCGACTTTGCGACTTCTTCTGACGACTTTTGCTTACCGCCGCGCGCCAAGTTCAAATTACGTTTGCAGTTTGCTTTGCAGCTGTTGCTGTGCGATATGGCTCATTGAATCCGTCCGCGCATGACGCGCTCGAACAGATAGCGCCAACCAATCGCGTGCAAGGCTGCTTCTGGTCGAGGCGGCGGGCTTCTCTCAGGGCGCAGTCCCATGAAGGTAGATTAGTAGAATAGTGTAACAGTTTTGACCAATGAGGTGCCTGCGCAAGCTCTAGCAGTCACCTCATTGGTTAAAACTGTTCCACTATTCTACTAATCTACCTCCATGGGACTGCGCCCTCAAACGTATAAACGTATTACATACGTTTATAGTATTGATACTTTCATTTTCGATAATTAGAAGTTTTTTACTGCCCAAAAGTACTACGAATTATCGAGTTTTCCCTGTATATGTCAATCAAACCCCTTGTTTTGTTCAGAATACTGATACGTACCTGTGAATAAAATATATCAATATACATAATATATAATATATATCAATAAGAAAAAAAATTGTGATTTATACATGTCAATTATTTCAAAGTATTCCTCGTAAAAAAAATTATTGTTGGCCCTAAGAAGGGCCGATATGAATTAAATGAGAAATTGGATTGTAAATTCAGTCTCAAAAATGGTTTCTGAAATGTCCTCAGATGTAGTAGGTAATCTCATCAAAGGAGAGTACTTTATTTTAAACTTAAGACTATTGAGAAGAACTATTCGACAAGTTCATCGAATGTACTGAAATGAAATCAACACCGTTCACTGTTTTACGTTATCCCGCACCGACTTATCATTGCTCGCTGTTGTCTGAGTGGGACATGACTTACTGGCACTGGTCATTGATGATAGAGTGGGGGCTTTCTTCGGCTAATTGGCTCACTGAATTGCTATGGACTAAGATAAAAGAGACCACGCGAGACGTACGATTGTGTGGTTCGTGCAGTTACGGTGTTCGTGCAGTTCTTGCGTCTGTCTCTTCGAAATTGGATTCCGAAGAAATTCGGCTAGATTCTCTGCAGAGAATATGTTCCGGTCATCTGCGTTTGAGAACTCGTACCGTTAATGGTCGAGTTCGCATCGACGCAATGATCGATTCATACCTCAGCAGAGAACTAATTGCATAAACGGGCGTCCTCGTAGTGATGATGGAAATTAAACATTTTACTTTTCACGTGTGTGATTTTAACAACAAATTTGACTGTCGCAGTGATTGAACTCTTTTTTATACACAAAAACGGGCGTCCTCGTAGTGATGATGTGGAAGGTGTGTGGCTCGTTACGGGCGTCCTCGTAGTGACGGTGGAAATTGAACATTTTATTTTTCACGCGTGTGATTTTACCAAACAAATTTAACTGCGGCAGTGCTTGAACTCTTTTTCATACACAAAAACGGGCGTCCTCGTAGTGACGGAGAGGAAGGTGTGTGGCTCGCTACGGGCGTCCTCGTAGTGACGGGGCGCAAGTGTTTGAACTTTTTTCAAAGAAATAAAAACGGGCGTCCTCATAGTGACGGTGCCACATGGTAAACGACTTAACTACAAAGAAAATCATATGGCTGAAAAACTCCATACAAGAAGACAGGCTCCAGCAGAAATCAGGCAAATGGCGTGAGACTTTGCGATCAGAATTGACTGAAAGAAGAAGAAATCTAAAAATGACAATAAAAAACAGGAAGCATAAGAAAAACGCATTGGAGACTAACACGGACTCTGAATATATAGCAGATGAAGAAAATATGGAAGTCACTACGGAACCAGAGGACAAAAAAACTAAATAAACCATCGCATCGGAAACAATGGATTCCAAGAAAGAAAAAGTATCACCAATTATACGTGGAAATCCAAATACAAATAATGAAACCAGAGTCCACGTCTACAACAAAATTAAGACATTTAATAAAAATGCTACCTACAAGATAACAACAACTCAGCTAATAATATTTCCTACCGGACTGAAGGATCATGAGAAGATTAAAAACCATCTTCTGGACAACAATATTCCATTTCACACCTATGCGCTCCAGAGTGCAAAAGACAAAAAACTCGTGTTGAAAGGATTATCTGAATCAAAATCTGATGAAATTTTGAAAGAATTAAGGGAACTAGGATTTGACCCAAAAAAAGTAATCCAAATGAAGGTGAAGCAAAATCCACAATATCCACCCTACATAGTGTACTTCAAACCAGAAACGACAGGGGAACTGATACGAAACATAAAAAATATAAAAATCATCTACTACACAAGGATCCGATGGGATGACTATCACAACCCGAGACTAGTAACGCAGTGCTACAACTGCCGACAATTCGGACACGGAACAAATGATTGAACAAACCAAAATGCATGAAGTTCAGCGGGGATCATTCTTCAAAACAATGCGATAAAACTGATGCTGACACGAAATGCGCAAATTGCGCAGGAAATCATGCGGCCAGCTCATCATCGTGCCAAAAGTATAAAGAACGACTGGAAAGAATCTTCAAGATAAGAACTTCAAAAAATATTCAAATCCGAAAACTTCAACAAAATCAACAAGTGCCAGATCCAACGGACTTTCCGACACTTCGCCACGAAAAAGCATGGACAAACAAGGAAACAATTCAATAAGACGAAACAACTCAAGGGGAGTCATCCAACGGTGGCAGAGGAAACGAACACCAAAGTCTAATATGGAACAACTCTAGAAGCCCACCCAGAACTTCTATACGACCTTCAGCAAGCCAAAATGCAGGGACCACGAGAAATTACAGCCAGGAGCAACGGAACTTCCAAGAGCTTGTAGGCCTCTGGAAGGAAATCAACGAGCAATTTAACATAGCGAATCTACTCAGGTTAGTTGAAAATCTTAAAAAAGAATTACATAATGCAGAATGCGACATCGATAAAGGGATTATAGTTTCTGAATACATGTTAAAATTTGCAAATGCGAAATCCGAATAATCTACTAATTCCTCATTGGAATGCCAATGGCGTTTTAAAAAAGCAGAGAGAGATGAGGCACTTTCTTGAAAAATACAAAATTGAAATATTATTACTTAACGAAACAAAACTTGAAGAAAAATTTAAATTTCATACTCCGGGTTACATAACAGTCAGAAAAGATAGAAATGGGAATGGTGCAGGTGGAGGAGAAGCTATTCTTGTGAAAGAATATATTAATTTTACAGAATTAGAATTTGACACTGAAACAATTGAAACCATTGGAATAAAGCTAGAAAATAATTTAACCTTAATATCAGGCTATTCGCCACATCAGAATATAGAAAAGATTGATCTTGATAAAATCCTTAAATCGTCCAATAAAATACTTGCAATAGGAGACTTTAAAGCAAAACACAGCCATCAGGACTGCATTAGACAAAATAAAAACGGTAAAACCATATTCGATTATGCAAATAATAAATTTCTAAGAATACTAGCGCCAGAAAATCCCACTCTCTATCCATATATGCAAAACTGCCAACCTAGTATTGTCGGTATTGGAATCGTTAAAAATATTGATGTACACATTGAAATAGAAACACTCGACGAACTTGACTCAGAAAATCTTCCAATTTTATTAACCATTAACAACACATTAATCAAACGCGAACATCGTAAGATACTAAGCTATAAAAGAGCAAACTGGGAAAAATTTAGAAACCACATAAACGAAAACATAACTACAGAATCGAACCTCATGAACACCAAAGCAATAAATGACGCGGTCAAGAATATAACTTACATAATAAATACAGCTATCAACAAGTCAATACCACTACTCAAAACTGAAAATTATTCAAGTCCATTACCAACAAATATACAAGAATTAATCAGAGAACGGAACCTAGTACGTAAACTTGTCCAAAGTACTAAAATAGATCATTTCAGGGCAATTAAAAATAGCTTATCTAACCTAGTTAACAGAGAAACTACAAAATTCTCAAACAACTTCTGGAATAGTAAATTAAAAAATTTAAGCGTCAAAAATAATAGCCTGTGGAAAACAGCCAAGTATTTCACAAAACCTAACACAGGAAAAATTTCAAAACTTCACGGGCCAAATGGAATAACTTACAATAATCTAGAAAAAGTTAACTTATAAGCAGAACATTTCGAGAGAGTGCATCATCTCACTGAAGCGAAGGCAAACAGAAGAATTGAAAAACTAGTTAACAGCACATACAAAAATATTTAAAAAATTAGCATAGATAAAAAACTTATATATTATGCTACACCAACAGAAATACAAAAAGCTATTACACAAACAAAATCTAAAAAAGCCCCTGGTCCAGACGGTATCCAAAACGCAATTCTTAAAAACCTACCGCGTAAAGCAATAGTCCAAATCACGCATATCTTTAATTCTTGTTTCAAATTGTCATATTTTCCTAAAAAATGGAAAATAGCTAATGTCCTTGCCTTTCAAAAACCAGTAAAAGACAAGCTATTTCCACAAAATTACAGGCCAATCATCTTACTACCGACGCTAAGCAAAATTTTTGAAATAATTATTCTAAACCGAATTAATAATCACGAAGCAATAAATATATTACTTATACCGGAACAATTTAGATTACGGCAAAAACACAGCTCGGTTCAAAAATTAGACAGACTTAACAATCATAAACACAAAATTGTAGCAGGCGTACCGCAAGGCTCAATATTAGGTCCAATCTTGTTTATATATTACATCAACGACATTAAGAAAAATAATAAAACAAATATAGCTATATTCGCCGACGACACAGCTATCTGCGCTTTCTCTTGGAAAAAATATATGGCAGTAAGGCACCTGCAAAAGTACTTGAACGAATTAGTGAGATACTATCATAAGTGGAAAATTAAAATTAACGCAACGAAAACTGATTTTATAATTTTTAGTAAAAAATTCAAAAAAAGGGAGAGGATATCCTCTCAATAACAATAGATAATGTAGCAATACGTCACCAAACATCTACCAAATATCTAGGAATGCTACCCTGGCAAAAGTATCGGATAGGAATTCCTTCCGAACCAATCCGAATCATTCCGGAATCTGTATCCGAACCAATCCGAGTCAATTCGAACCAATCCGAAAAAAGTTCTACATTTCGTTTGACCCAATTCGTTTAAAAATTAATCCGACTCAATCCGGTTCAATCTGAACTCCAAAACGAACAAATCCGAACCAATCCGAACCAAAGTTCCAATCCAAATGAATCCGAATCAATCCGAACTCGGATTGATATACACTGAATTTTCAATCCGAATGAATCCGAGTTCGGATTGGATTCATTCGGATTGAAAATCGTTTTAGGTCAATCCGAGTTCGGATTCATTTGGATTGAAAATTTGGTTCGTATTTATTCGGATTGGAAGTTCGGAATGAACCGGATTGAGTCGGATTAATTTTTGACCGATTTGGATCGAACGAAATGTAGCAATTTTTCCGGATTGGTTCAAATTAACTCGGATTGGTTCGGATGCACATTCCGGAATGATTCGGATGATTTCGGATTCGTTCGGAAGGAATTCCTATCCGATACTTTTGCCAGGGTATTAGACTGTAAGCTTTTATATAGACAACACATTAGAGAAGCATGTACAAAAGGTTATAAAATGATAAATTTATTATATAGCTTATTAAATAGAAAAAGTGACCTTAGCATTAAGAACAAGCTTATTCTTTATAAAACATTTATCAAGCCAGTATTATTATACGCTGTACCTGTTTGGAGCAGTGCCTCCACATGTCACATCGAAAGACTGTCAACTCTAGAAAATAAGCTGCTACGGCGGATCTCAAACACGAACCCAAAAAAGCGTAATGTAGATATTAAGAAAGAACTCCAAATAGACGATATATTCATTAATATACTTGAAATGACACACAAATTTTATACTGATCAACTAGGCAACTCTGTAGCACTCAAAAACATTCATTTATATAATATAGATACTGCTCCTTTTAACATAAAACACAAACTACCTTACGCTCTCATAATATATAGTAACTACAACAAATCTGCGACAGAAAATTATAAATCTTGCTTATATTGTACATATTAGGATATTTCTAGGTTAAGATAGGTTAAGCTAGCATGAGTTACATAAATATCTAATGGGGTTTTTTACGTTCCGACCTTTTTGCCCAAAATTAAGAAACGAATCACTGGTACTACAATAAATTACACCTTTAGCTATAAATATTCTACAGAGTTCACTGAGAACTGGACGCAGAATTTTATTTAGGTATATATGTAAGCATCCATGTACACTTACCAATGAAGATATGAATAAAATGGTTTTAAAAGTGAGTAAAGTTTAAGTCACTTGATTTCTAATTCCCGATAGCAAGTTAAGTTTAATGTAAGTTATATAGAGTAAACTGAATTTAAGTTCAAGCGAAAAAGTCGATTTTTTTCATCGATTAATCGATTTTGAAAGACGACGCGTAAGAAGTCGATCGAAAAGTCGAAAGTCGACTTTTCACTGCGATTTACCAACCCTAATTCGCAATATATGATCTCTCGACGAGTTCCGGACGGGAAGTGATGCGCTTTCGCTCTGCCTGGTGTCGAGTATTTTAAGTTGGCACGCGTGGCTCTCGTTTGGGTCCCAAGGCCCTACGACCGTCAACTGAACCGGGGGTCAGTCAAGAATCTAATGTATCAATGACAAATTTGAATTCGAAAAAAGACCACACAATGCAAAGTGGACTTCAAGATGACGATTCTCATCCTGAAGTTTACGGATAGGTTAATTGTCAATACTTTATATTGAATTAATGGACTGGAATGGTTTCCTGTCACAACCTATTACATCCAGTTAGAGAAATTCCGTACAAAAAATTTAGTGTTTGAATGTCCGTCTAAGATCCCCTTAGATCCTCTTAAGACGACAATTATATACTTCGTCATTTTTCTAGTAAAGGCAGCCTCTTAAATTACTGTTATATCCACTTAGAGAAATTTCGCACAAAAATAATTTAATGTTTTAATGTTCGCTTAAGATCCCCTTAGATCCTCTTAAAACGAAAATTCTATAATTAGTCACATTCCCAGTAAACGTAGCTTCTTAAATTACTGTTAGATCCACTTAGAGAAATTCCGCACAAAATAATTTAGTGTTTTAATGTCCGTTTAAGATCCCGTTAAACCCTCTTAAGATGGCAATTATATACTTAGTAACTTTTCCAGTGAACGCATCCTCTTAAGTTCCTTTTAGATCCACCTAGAGAAATTCCATAGAAAATAATTTAGCGTTTTAATGTCCGCTTAAAATCTCCTTAGATCCTCTTAAGACGGCAATTATATACTTAGTAACTTTGCCAGTAAACATAGTCCTATTAAATTCACATTAGATCCATTTAAAAGAATTTCTCTAAAAATAATTTGGCGTTTTAAGGTCTACTTAGGTGCCTCTACGATCTTGTTAGAATTATGTGCCTATTAACTTGCTATTAGATCCCTTTAGAGAAATGTTCAAAAAGTAATTTCGGATTATAAGTTCCACTTAGGTTCCCTGTAGAACCCATTACAAATGTTTCGCGAAATTAACTGCGCAAACAGTATCTATCCCCTTAGGAACATATTACAACACATTACTTTTCACGATTCATCTTTAAATCCACTTAAAACTCGAACTGCAATCTTAGAGGCTTGTAGACAGATTCTAACGATTCCTAAGGGGTATTTTTACCAGGGGGTACCTATACGTATTTTGGGGCGCTGAACACGAATCTGACATCAGTTTTTCCCCAGCATGTCAGGATTTTCCCCTCGATGCGGAAAATTCCCTAGTAAATCAACTTTTCTGGGTATAAATTACCCTTGGTATTAAAATCATCTGGAAAAAGATCAGGCATGATATTTTTATGTATTTTGGGGCGCTGAACATGAATCTGACATCAGCTTTCCCCGAGCGCATCAGGATTTTCCCCTAGACGCGGAGAATTCCCTATAAAATCACCCATGAAAAAAAAATAATTCGGGAGGATTGCGGTGAATTAACATGTTTAAATTCGCCCGAATTCTGGTTGCTGCTTCGTTGAAACGAATTAGGCCAGAGCGAATTGAATGCGTGTCAATTCGCCTTAATTTGTGGTCGAGGTCATTTCGAAAAAAAAGCATAAAAATTGCATGCCTTGAGACTCGAACTAGCGATCTCAAGTGTATAAAGTCCAGAGGGCGACCACTGAGCTACGGGACTCATTGATATTTATTTACGACGGATTCTTTATGCCGAGCGCGTTGGTTACAGCTTACGAATTCGATTGAATAGGCCAGTCTTTAACTCTATTCGCGCTGGCGAATTGGAGCTTGACTTAAAATCTCGCGAATTAAAGTGAATTGGCGGACACTGAAAATAATTCGTGCTGACGCATTCAAATGAATTAGATCCCCTAAAACTTTTTCGTTGAATTCGGACGAATAGTATATTTGAAGACTTTATTACTTTTCACGAATTTACACGAATTCACGAGCATCTCCAATTCGAGATTGTCGCAAAGCAAGATTCACGGGGGCTCCTGGCGAATTCTTCTCAATTCGTCCCAATTAGTTTCTTTTTACTGGGCAGCTTTGCCGGGTATGAAATAACCCTTGTTATTGGAATCGACTGGAAAAAGATCAGGCATGATATTCTTATGTATTTTGGGGCGCTGAACACAAATCTGACATCAGTTTTCCCCGAGCACGTCAGGATTTTCCCCTAGACGCGGAAAATTCCCTATAAAATCAGCTTTGTCGGGTATGAAATAACCCTTGTTATTGAAATCGGCTGGAAAAAGATCAGGCATGATGTTTTATGTAATTTGGTGCGCGGAATACGAATCTGAGACAAGTTTCCCGCCATCACATCAGGGTTTTCCACTAGATGCAGAAGATTCCTTAGAAAAGCAGATTTTCGTGTACCGAATTACCACTGGGTATGAATTTATTTGGAAAGCAGGCTGAGTATGGTGTCTTTTTATATTTTAGATGCTGAATACGAATTTTGACTCAGATTTCCGCTAACTCATCAAAGTTTTCCCTTAGATCCAGAAAATTCCCTAAAAGCCAGGTTGTTTTAGTATAATACCACCTTTGTTAGCGGAATTATAAAAAAAAAGTATTTTGGGGGTACTTTTTGGGTAGATAACATATGGGAGCTTTCGCTTCAGAGCCTTCAACTTTTTCCATAGACTCGACGAATTCCCTAAAGAGATCTATTTTTTACATAATGGCGTTACAGTAAATTCAACTTCGCAGCTGAAAACTTTCTCATGAGCCTGGAAAAATGTACAGCCGAATGAAGGGACAGATTTTCTGATCGCGTGATAAGAATATCTGATTATTCTTAAACTTTGAAGAGAAAAACCTGTTTCTCGTAAATTTCAAATGGTACAGTTGCAGCTGAAAAAGCACAAGTGTTATTTGAATCTGCTACCTTGGAGGATGCTGGACACGATGACAAATGCCCTGAAAAGGGAAGCGTAGAATGATTCGTTTTCCGGTCCACTAAGGTAATGACTCTTACTAAGACCTGGCTACATTATATGTATGATGTTCAATGTAATAAGGGTGACGTTATACCCGCGAGAATTGCGTTCATAGGAAATTTATCGTATCTAGGGGAAAAGCCTGACCTGCTGAGGAAGAAACAAGTTCAGATTCGCATTCAGCACCCCAGAATACATCAAGATATGATTTTCGGGCCGGCTTCCAGATGAATTCAATACCAAGGGTATTCCATATGTATAAAAAAGCTGATATTCTAGGGAATTTTTCGCGTCTAGTGTAAAAGCCTAACGGGATGAGGGTAAACTAACGTCATATTCGTATTTAGCGAACCAATATATATATAAATATATCATACTCCGACCTGTTTACAAACGATTTCAAGAACAAAGGCAATTTCATACACGAAAAAGCTAATTTTATAGGGAATTTTACGCGTCTAGGGAAAACCCCGATATGATGGCGGGAAATTAGTCTCAGATTCGTATTGTGCGCACTAAAATACATGAAACATCATGCCTGATCTTTTCCCAGACGATTTCAATGACAAGGGTTATTTCATACCCGACAAAGCTGATTTTATAGGGTATTTTCCACGTCTAGGGGAAAATCCTGACGCGCTCGGGGAAAGCTGATGTCAGATTCGTTCTCAGCGCCCTAAAATACATAAAACTATCATGCCTGATCTTTTTCCAGACGATTTCAATAACGAGGGTTATTTCATAACCGACAAAGCTGATTTTCTAGGGAATTTTCCGCGTCCAGGGGAAAACCCCTATGTGTTGGAGAAAAAATAGTCTCAGATTCGTATTTTGCGCACCAAAATACATAAAACATCATGCCTGGTCTTTTTCCAGACGATCTAAATAACAAGTTATTTCATACCCGACAGAGCTGATTTTCTAGGAAATTTTCCGCGTCTAGGGGAAAACCCGATGTGATGACAGAAAACTAGTCTCAGATTCGTATTTGGCGCACTAAAATACATGAAACATCATGCCTGATCTTTTCCCAGACGATTTCAATGACAAGGGTTATTTCATACCCGACAAAGCTGATTTTATAGGGAATTTTCCGCGTCTAGGGGAAAATCCTGACGCGCTCGGGGAAAACTGATGTCAGATTCGTGTTCGGCGCCCCAAAATACATAAAAATATTATGCCTGATCTTTTTCCAGACGATTTAAATAACAAAGGTTATTTCATACCCGATAAAGCTGAATTTATAGTGAATTTTCCGCGTCTAGGGGAAAATCCTGATGTGCTCGGGGAACACTGATGTCAGATTCGTGCTCAGCGCCCTAAAATACATAAAAATATCATGCCTGATCTTTTTGCAGACGGTTTCAATAACAAGGGTTATTTCATACCCGACAGAGCTGATTTTCTAGGACATTTTCCGCGTCTAGGGGAAAACCCCGATGTTATGACAGGAAACTAGTCTCAGATTCGTATTCTGTGCACTAAAATACATAAAACATCATGCCTGATCTTTTTCCAGACGATTTCAATAACAACCCAGATAACAATGCGTGAGGGCGCACTGTAGCTGCACGATGTGCGAGCTCGATGTATCGCCAAGAACGCCAGCACGGTGTATGCACGAGCTGACGGTGATCAATGTTCACTCAAGGTGAGCACACTCGGTGTGCACGATGTGCAGCACAGTGTGCTACCATATGTGCTGTCATAGTGCACGTGTTGCGTGAGAGCAGAATTTCCCGCTTTGTCAGCGCACGCACGATCATTCGATCAAATATGGCGAGCGCCGGCAGTCGACAAAGAGGTCAAGTGTGCATGGCGTGGAAGTTGCAAGTCATGTCGGCGTCGCTTTTGTGTAATAGTTTCATCACACGTGTTTGTGTTTCCTCCCGGCCGGCTAAATATAATAACGCTGAAAAGTAATGGTTTTAATGTATTTCATAATGTATTTCTAAATGTTTGAATGGATTTCTTACAAATGAAAACACCTACAATAACTTTGAAACTTATTTTGCTGGGCAGACAATTTTTCGAACTTTTATTTCTATATATATTTTCTTAAGAAATTTCGAATGTGAAACAAAAATTGTGATAAAAATTTAATATGTCAAAAAACCATTTCTCGACGTTCATTTGCCAATCGCTCGAGTGTTAGACCCATTATTTGTCGAGTGCATGGCGTGGCTTGTAAACTTAACCTAACTATATGCAAGCGCTGTTTCCCGGCACGCGCGTGCGGACACGAGGTGCGACGCATATGAGGTTACATGTGTCGGGATTTTCGCCATCACAACGTGTCGACAATTCTGCACATCGTGCACGCACCATATGGGCTCAGTATCGACATTTTGTTATCTGGGAAGGGTTATTTCATACCCGACAAAGCTGATTTTATAGGGAATTTTCCGCGTCTAGGGGAAAATTCTGACGCGCTCGGGGAAATCTGATGTCAGATTCGTGTTAGGCGCCCCAAAATACATAAAAATATCATGCCTGATCTTTTTCCAGACGATACCCGTAACAAGGGTTATTTCATACCCGATAAAGCTGATTTTATAGGGAATTTTCCGCGTCCAGGGGAAAACCCCGATGTGTTGGAGAGAAAGTAGTCTCAGATTCGTATTCTGCGCACCAAAATACATAAAACATCATGCCTGGTCTTTTTCGGGACCATCTCAATAACATCGGTTATTTCATACCCGACAGAGCTGATTTTATAGGAAATTTTCCGCGTCTAGGGGAAAACCTCGATAAGATGACAGGAAACTAGTCTCAGATTCGTATTCTGCGCACCAAAATACATAAAACATCATGCCTGATCTTTTTCCAGACGGTTTCAATAAAAAGGGTTATTTCATACCCGACTAACCCAGATAACAATACGTGCCGGCACGTGATCGGCCCGATGGTCTGGAGACAAACGTGCCTACTAAATGCACGCGTCAGGCCGGCAGAGTCGGAATGCGACCGAAGGGCGAACAACGGCCCGGCACATTAGACGCCCGTCGGTCGTGTAAAGGGCGAGGAACGAGTGTTACGTCCTGGGCCTGCCCTCGCCCTCTGCTGTAGAATTGTTGAGTTTTCGTAAACGCCGCCAAATTTGAATGTCGATATTTAAAAGTCTTAAAAAATTAAAAGACTATTATTTTTCTTTGCTGCTAAAAACGTTGAAACGCTAGCCTGAAAATTGGGATGAAAAGGTTCTATTCTAAAATGTAAACACTGAGAAATTGTAGTAAAATTATGATCGTTTTAATTGTTTGCTCAATTCAATGTAAATTAGGTCACGCACTCTCACAAAAAAGGTATTTATAATTTTCAAAGCGTGTACAATTTTCGTTTTGTAAGTCCCAAAATAAATTCGTATAGTAACCGAAACCGATGGAAGCTCGAGAAAATCTGAACAGCTTTGCTGAACCTTACCCCTTTATATAAACTCGTTCCTACCCGAGAAACCATTATTTGTATTTTTACGACTCGCAGGCACGTGGAAGTTAGTCTAGGAATGTGTCATAAACTTTTGCTGTCTAGGGGCGCCTACGAAAAAATACCAAGTTAACCCTGCTGAACACGTGCTGGATGACATTATTCGGCTATTAACCTTACAAGATTTTATGGCTTCCCTTTTTTGGTCTGTTTCTTTGCGCTCTTACTTCATATCTAAGCAATCGCTAAATTTCGTCCTAGAATTCCTAATTAGTGACTTTCCTAAAGCTCTAATTATTTATTGCCTTGTTTTTGTCCTAACATTCCTAACAAATGAATTTTCTAAAGTTCTAGAAAATTTAAAGTTTTGTTTCAAATTAAAATTGAAATTTATCAAATATTCAAGTTTTCCGCTCATTCTTGGTTATTTTCATGATAATGTAGGTTCCTATTATTCCTATATAGTTGTTGCCAACTTCTCGCCATAGACCATAGAAATTTCCGAAAGTGAAAATTGCATTCCGTCACACTGCACGGAGAAAAAAACCACACTGTTATAGTAGGCTGAGCTCTTAATATTACAGCATGGAACTTCATGTGCGAAATTGGTATGAATTTCTACCAATATTGGCATCAGGTTAGACATTTTTAGCATTAAATGTCCTATACCATAAAAGAATCAAGCGCATGCCGTTATTGCTGGAGTCACATGCCCTTAGAGCAGTTGTGCCTTGCGAAAATAGCTCGAACTTCGCCTTGCTACGGTTGTAAGAAAACTCATCCTATTAGAGTATGAGTACTCTTACAAAAGAGATATTAGGCCACGCCTACCGACGCTTGCGCGTGACCTAATATCTCGTTTGTAAGAGTACTCATACTCTAATAGGATGAGTTTTCTTACAACCG
>CAKNYM010046048.1:46189-76697 GCA_932195095.1 Andricus curvator
TTTGTAAGAGTACTCATACTCTAATAGGATGAGTTTTCTTACAACCGTAGCAAGGCGAAGTTCGAGCTATTTTCGCAAGGGATAACGGCTTTAAAAGCAGGAATCTTTGTACTTTTTTAGGATAAAGGGATTCCTGCTTAAAATGAATGAATTTTGTACCAAGATAGCAAGAATGAAACCTACGACAAAAGCATGACTAGTGCTCTTACTATTATAGGCATATTTTTTTCTCCGTGTGGGAACGACGGGACTGCGACTTGCACGACCGCTGCAGGCTGATAGTGCGAGTAGATTGAGATCGAAAACGCGCGTGCGCGTTTTGGATCAGCTGTTCTTGCCGTGTGTATTATCTAGTGTGGCGTTCACCCGTGATTTTTCCCTCGGATTTAGAGCGACGTAAGTCGTTCCGGATGAATAAAAGGATCGACTTTTCCTTTTTGCGGAAAAAGGCGGACTGCTGTTTTTGGTTTGCCTTGCTTGCTGTGCGTTGAATAAAAAGTGGGTTAGTATATGCAACCTTGAAAAATTATAGTTCGGGAATATAATAAAGTACCGAGGCCAACCTAACCTCCCTTTCTAACGCGAAAAATCTCAATGTTAATAAAATAAAATTTCTTCCTCCAAATAGCACGAAAGGTAATTAAATTCTGCGTATAATAAAGTCCAAGTTGAAAGAAAAATGTCAATATTATAAAAAGATATATCTTTTCATAAAAATAACATTTTTAATTTTTCTTTCAACTTGGACTTATTATACGCAGAATTTCGTCATTACCTTTTATGCTATTTGGAGAAAGAAATTTTTGTTTTATTTACATAACAAAAGATTTTTTTAATTTTAATCTACTCGCACCGTAGAGGGAAGCTCGCACACGCAGCCTGCATTTTACCGGACCGTCGATCATGCCCTTCGCCGGACCGCGTCGCTCCCGCCTGTCGAGCTGGCATATAGACAATTATCCGTCGGTCCGATCGATCGGACCGCGGGCCGGCAGATCGCTTGCAGTCGGCGGGCATTTTGCTATCTGGGTAAGCTGATTTTATAGGGAATTTTCCGCGCCTAGGGGAAAATCCTGACGCGCTCGGGGAAAACTGATGTCAGATTTGTGTTTGGCGCCCCAAAATACATAAAAATATCATGCCTGATCTTTTTCCAGACGATTTCAATAATAAGGGTTATTTCATACCCGATTAAGCTGATTTTATAGGAAATTTTCCGCGTCTAGGGGAAAATCCTGACGTACTCGGGGAACACTGATGTCAGATTCGTGCTCAGCGCCCTAAAATACATAAAAATATCATATGCTGATCTTCTTCCAGACGATTTCAATAACGAGGGTTACTACATACCCGACAAAGCTGATTTTCTAGGGAATCTTCCGCGTCCAGGGGGAAACCCCGATGTGTTGGAGAGAATGGAGTCTCATATTCGTATTCTGCGCACCAAAATACATAAAACATCATGCCTGGTCTTTTTCCAGACGATCTCAATAACAAGGGTTATTTCACACCCGACAAAGCTGATTTTATGGGGAATTTTCCGCGTCTAGGGGAAAATTCTGACGCTCTCGGGGAAAACTGATGTCAGATTCGTGTTCAGCGCCCCAAAATACGTATAGGTACCATACTCTGATCTCTCGCAGAACACACTTTTTTTGTGGGCCTGTGTTATTAAATTTCAGAAGTGGGGTTATGTACTTGTCAAGCTTGTCAACACTGATTTTACAAGTCGACCATCTTGAAAACGTAACTTACAGGAGTTTTCTACTGTTTTCGACGTATATTACGTCAAAAACGTATTATACGTAGAAAATACTCGAGTTACGCGTAACTGACCATTTTTGCTGTATTTTGGTGGCCAAAAAACGTTCCCGCAAGGAAAATTATGTAGATCGAAAATCATTTGCATTTCGTAAAATTTGAAAGTTAAAATATGTATCCAAATGGCTTTTCTTCATAAGTTACATGTCAACAAATAAGTTTTGTTTCACAAAAAAGTTCCATTTTGTTGAAAAGAATAACTTTTGCATTAAAAATACGGGATGAAAAATCATTTTTATATCAAATTTTCGGCCAATAAATCTACCATGTTATTATAATAAGGCCCTTTACTAACAAATAGAATTAGAGGAGAGTTTAACACAATATTTATAATGTTTGTTGAAAGTAATATATTAAAAATAATAGTAGAATGATGAAAAAATAGATTTAAAATAATTTTTAATCAATTTTTAATACCAAAATTGTATTGAACGTTGAACATAATTTCATTTGCTTACTTTTTTGAAAGTACATTTTTCGATATGCACCCCTGCAAGAAACGTAAAATTCAAAAGTATTGTTTCGCATTCACGAATTGTTTCCGTGAAGTCTGTTATGTGTCAGTTTCGCATTGGAGGTTAGCCGAAAACATTTAAATGCGATACTTCTTATATAACATTAAATTCCTGAATGCGTTTGAATACGAAAGATAAAATTTTTTGCACGTAATGCTTTTTAATGCAGGACTTCACATTCGTTTTAGTGCTTTCTAATGCGACCGAATGAGATAAAATTTCAGAGCGAAATGAAAACTTTTTAAATCGAGAGTTCGCATTACTTTGAATCCTTTTGTAAGCGAAAGAATGAGACACATTTTTTGAGCGAGGTAAAAACTTTTCAATGCGAAAGTTCGCATATGTTTAAACACTTTTGAATGCGATAGAATGACACGAAATTTTTTATCCAGTGAAAACTTTTTAATGCGAGAGTTCGTACTGGTTTGAATACTTTTCAATACGAATTAATGATGCAAATGTTTCGATTGAGTGAAAACTTTTTAATACGAAAGTTCGCATTAGTTTTAATGATTTTAAATGCGATCGAATGAGAAGAATGTAACATAATTTTTGAAACACCTGCATGCGAAGTTCGACTTCTTGTGGCTGCGCAACCAGCGCAAAGTGCCCAATTCACGCTTTTTCTGGGAGATGTTATTCGCAAACTGGTTCGAGTTTGCGAAGAAAAACGCATAGGATATTCGCACACTATTGATGGTCAATCACAAAACAGCATTCACATTCGCGGTAGGACTCTGACAACTGATGTTGTCATGACAACATGACGTTTACGAAGTTCATTGTTGACAGATAAGGAAACCTAACTTTCTTACGAATGTCACAGCAGTTATTTACTTGTGCAATTATCAGTGTCCAAATTTAAAAATGAGTGATATACACCTTGCCTATTCTTCTTACTTTCGAATAAATATTCTGCTTCCTCTTTTTTTCTTGAAAATGATGGGAAAATTTTCAGATTACTAGATTCTAGGGCCAATGTGAATCTTTTTAGTAGGGTCTTTTTCCTCTAGGTGGGCTCTGCCCCCCGGACCCCAATACGCTTTATCCCAGTTTCTTTCTCATTCACTGTGCCGTCACACCCTTGAATTTCATTTTTTTGAGAAGGAACTTCTCACGACAGGTGTTTCAAAAAATAGTATGTGATGCACGTGCGCGTAGGTGATTCACGACTCGTGTAAACAAAATAAGGTTATGTGTGTACTTACCACACGTATATATATAAGCTATATATTTAATCAGCACTGCAGCACACTCCTTAAAAGCATCCGTGATGATTTTCCTTTTACGGAGCAAAATTTCAAAGTTCAAAATATTTTTTCTAACTAATTACAACTTCGATTGACTTTGTATTTTGCCATTAATTTCTGTTGTCCAAATTAATTTTCCATAAAAAAAATAAGAAAGTAATTTTTTTATTTGGACAAAATAATTAATAATTCCCCCCCCCCCCCTCCGCTATTTTTTTTGAAAAATTAACTCGGACATTAAACTGCGAAAAAGGCAAAAGTAGGCAACAAAACGTCAAGCAGAAGCTTAATAGAAATCTGAGAACTGTTATATTCTGCATCGTCAGGATAAAATTTCAGTATTAGAAAAAAACCGACTTTGATTAAAAATAAAAGATAAAGTATGATGACTTAAAATTTAGTAGTAAAGTTTCGAATTTTTCAAACAAAGTCCGCATTATTTCTTTGCAGACACTCGTTACATATTTTTAATCAAGAAGATAGCGATTTACATACACACACTTATTAGTAAAATAGTATTCTTTCGAGGTGAAAACCAGAATTGAAACATTTTTTATTTAGTTAATTCACATCTTTTATGCCTTTCAATTAGCATTAATTTCAATTAAGCGAGACAAATAATTTGAAAAGTTTTACTTACATTTTATTTTTTTTTAATTATAATTTTATATTAAATATGTAGCGTAGGTATATTTATTTAAATATTTTTTCAATTTATTATTTTTAATCACATTTATTCTGGTAAATGTATTGATTTTGAATTAAAATTTAATTAGAAATTCTTCTTCGTTGAAAGTGTTAATTACTATCTAATAGTATATTGCGTGACGAGGGTCGAAAGGCAACGATTTCACGAGTGTGGAGTTAGCTGCCCGAGCGAAGCGAGGGCTGATATCACACGAGTGAAATCGTTGCCTCGGCCCGAGTCATGCATACAATTTTTCATCATATCGATAATCGAAAAAACCGCCATTTGCATTGATATGTCACTTTCTTTCCTAGGGTTGAAAATTCGATTGTCGACCCGCTCCACAGGCATCGAAAGTCGAATTTTCGATGGAGGTATGATGAAAATATTTTTACAGTTTAAAAAAAAAGTTTAAATCTTCTATTTAAAACGTTATTATTTTGAAGATTTGAATTGATTGCGGTTCTGAAACCTTTAATAATTATTATTATAATTTATATGTTTAATTATATAATATTATAAATGTTATAATTTTTATTCACTTATTTTCTTATTTATGTATAATTTAAATTTTACATTTTTTTTAAATTAATTAAAATTGATGTAAGTACAGTTTTTAATTTAACTTTGATGTAATGTATAAAAAAGTTTATTTACTGCGAAAAATTTGAAATAGGTACTTACATTATTTAGATTTATAACTGTTGACATATAGAGTACATTTAAAAACTGTTTATATTAAAAAAGGGAAGGGTAGTATAGTAAAAACTCAGAAAATGTTCCTTTAACCAATTTTTTATTTTAAAACTTTAAATAAATATTTCCATCATCTAACGTACATATATATAATTATGTATGTATAAGGTACTTTCTTTAAAGTTTCGATAAGACTCCTCCTTAATTGAATTTTCCATAAAATTGCGAAAAAGTAGTAGAAAATTCAAAATGTACAAGATTGTACAAAAGAAAACAAGAGACAATAATACTCGAATTGGTAATTTTCTACACACTCTCTCCTCTCACAAATGAATATAAATTCATTTAAACCCGATTGAATGTCTATAATTTTATCGTCTAAACAATTTTCAGTTCTAGGATATACGCACGTAATCTACTGTGGCATGACAAATCGCAGTCAAATCGCGTTGCTAATATCTCAAAAGTGTCGCAGACCTATACACACGACTTATATGGCACAAATGCTTGAAGACTTATCTTAACTGTCGTTGATACGAAAATCAGGTATCCTTAAGTTTGAACAAGTTTCTTATGACTGAGGACTAGAATCCACCAGGAATAAAATCCACGTGGCAGGTTAATCGACAAAGTTTAATTTTAGAATGCACCTCCTCCAACTGGCTTATCATCTACATAATTCTTTTTCGCTCTGTCGATGTCATCTATAATCAGCCAATGTCTTCTAATCAGCCGTTTCTAGAATCAGAAAAGAAGAGAACGATACTCTTGAAACAGCGCAAATGCAACGTATCAAAAATTGATCCATTCATAAATAATAGCAAGTCCGAGATTTTTCCTTTCCGCCCACTCGAGTCGGCGGATTCAATTTCTTTCTGCGACGACTTTTCTACTTTAGGAATCGAATTTGACCAATTTGTTTTATGTTTCGTCTTTATAAAGCCAAACTTCCCAGCGTATCAAAAATCCCAAAAGGCCTTATTTTCCGAAGAACACAGAATATTATTAATCCTTATCCCACTTTTAAATAAAATTTGATTCAACAGAAGGTTGTACTTCATAAATGAAAAATACAACATTTTCCAAACTCTACATTTAAGAATTTTACAATCTTGTTCTTTCTTATACATGCGTCTACGTTTAACAAATATTTTACCTCATCAAGACTCCCAAATTATTTATGAATGGTCTCTCTTTAAAAAAGCGTTTAAATCTCGTTAGCATATTTGCGCTTTGACTGTCGCTGATGATGCCAGTTGGTTTATACCTATAGAAGATGTAACATCATGCAATTTGGGAGCAGACTTCATGAGGCTTACACGGATCAATTTTTACACCAAACATTGAAGATTATCTAACGAGATTTAACTGCAATCACTTGGTTTTCTAGCTGAGAAAGGTTTTCTTTGCATATAGGTGAGGCTTCGTTTAGGGTAAATTTTATTATACTATAGAACGAATATGTTAATGAAAGTATTGTGCTCGGCAAGTAGTAAATTCAAATCACTTTTTTATATTGACAGTTGCTGAAAATCTTGAGAAAGTTGTAACAACGACTCTAAATTATATATTATAGCATTCGTAAATCAATAATTGTACAGTTTAAGAATAAATTTACAAATGCTGATAGCAAAATTTATGTTCTCTAAGGAGGCGATCAAATTGATTGACTGCTCTTGAATTCAGACAAATATTGTATGCTCCCCTCTTCACTTTGGACCCGTATTATATGAGGCGATTAAATGAAAGAATAAATTAATAGTTCGTTATATTCTTGTTTTTTTTCTTCTCATATACTTCGTCTTGATTCATTAATTGTTAGATCCAATTATGGACTTGTTGGATTCCTGTGGATAAATTCATCAAGGGAAACACATTTTTCAACTCTCAATTGGAAAAAGTTTCAATTTGAAAAATACGGGATTAACATTTTTTGAATGTAAAGCACCATCAAAATGGCAATTTATCTACAGAAACTCTGTTCGAAAAACTTTTAAAGATAAAAAATTGTATCACGAAGTTTCTCCACCAGGGAAGTTCCCAAATATTAATTAAAATTTCAGTCTTTGCAATGGGTCAGATGATTGTCTCGTTTCCATAAGTATATCTGCTGTCCAACGGAAAAACCTAATATAGTCAGTAACATTTGCCATAATATTATATTATGCTATGCAAGTTCGGAAAGTAAGCAGTTCCACACGAGTGTCAAGTTTGCTGTACGAGCTGGAGGCGAATCGGAGGAGAGTTGTATGCGAGTCGGAGGCGAGTCGGAAACGACCCAAAGATGAGCCGATGGCAAGTACCGTAAATGCCGGGAATTTTCCATTTGCGGGATAATAGAAAAAACAAACTTTTTGGCAATTTAAGGTATTCAAAAATTTCCGATTCCTTTTAAACTTTCGGTAATTTATCAGTAATGTATGGTAACATATGACTTAGAGTTGGTCCAATTCACGGAGGAATAATAAGGAGACCGATCTCCGTACATGCGATTTGGCAGGAGCAACGGCACCGTAAGGGATCGTCCATAAATTACGTAAGACGTTTTTCTTTTGTTTAAATAAAGACGAGAATAAAATTGATGTGAAGTTGAAAAGGACACAACGATATAAACAAAAGAAAAACGTCTTATGTAATTTATGGACGAGCCCTAAGTGCCAGGCCTGTAAGTAGTAATCACTCTTCACTTAGTGTGCAAGCGCGTCGTGTCCTCTTCTCGCGCACAGAAAAAGTGCGAGGCAGCTTTTAAAAATAAATTACTTCCATCAGGTTATGCGAGTTTGTTTTCTTTTGTAACTGACAAACGTTTTTTGAACTGCCAAGTAATATGCGTGTGTAAAAGGTGTATAATTTAATTAATACTTTTAGTTAAGTGAATGACAAGATGGCGATTATCAAACGAGTGCGTTATTAAAGTGGTAAGTATAGAATTTAATGAAATTGTATGAACATGAAATCTTGCAATTGGAATTGCAATCTATATACTTACCACTTTCATAACGAACTTTTTTGATTATACCGAAATCCTATGAAACCCACTTAACTTATGTATTAACTTAAGGGTGTTGGTTAAATCCGACTTTGAATTTTTTTCTTGATTATTACGGCATTGACTTCATATATATTTTTTCCCAAGTATTTGAGAACGAAGGAAAGAAAACTTGTCAAATATCCGGGGGTTTGCGAGATCCTCGGATCAATACAATTTAGAGGAATGAAGCCTTTAGCTGAGCCAATCATTATTTTTATGGAAATTATAAATTTTTCGACAGGGAGAAATCTGCGGATAGCAGAAGACAGCATTTGAACGGCGAGAACAGTTCGCAAATTAATTTTTTTACTCACAATTCTGACGTCACAGAAGCATTTTCAGAGGTCATCCCATCTCCGAAGACCCACAACTTGATGATGGTCAACCTCAATTTTGCGAAATACGTCGCGAAATGGAGAAAAAAGCGTAAAAAAATGAGATGTCCTGTGTATGTGAAGACCATAAGACTGTCGTTGTAAGCAGCAAAGCAAACGAGACATACAGGCCAGCTGTCAAATTCGCGCTCCGATGCTCCGAAGTCCGAACAAGAACAAGAAGTCCGCGTAGAATGACTATGGGTTTGAATTATGGGCCGATAGAGTAAGCAGCGTCAGGGTAATGGTCTGGGCTACAGAGTCTGCGGTCATGCGTTCGCGTCCTCGTACTTTTTTCAAATTTTTTTTGTTTCTAATTCTTTTTTTTCAATAGATTACCGTGAATATGCATAAATATTATAAACACAATAATAAGAGTTTCAAAAATATATTTTAGGAATACAAAAATGATTATTTTTGACACAAAAATATTTTTATCAATCTATCGATTTTTTTATCAATCATTTCTTTGATTCATGCATAAATTTCGGGATTTCCGAAATTATAAAAACTACTTATTTGTAAAGTTATGACAATTTTTTGCTGATAAATATGAATATTTTTTGAATGGGGTGGAGCAACAAAAACCTTTTTTGTGATAAGCTTTTGGAGGGCGGGGGTGCTAAAAAATTCCCATTATCCTCCAACAAATTATCAATAAAATCAATGAAATCAGTGAAACCAGTATAAATTTTATTTTATTGATTTGATTGATATTACTGATGCTGTTCATTTTATTGATAATAAATTGATTTTAGTGATTTCATTCAATTTATTGATTTTGTTGATTGTGGTTTTTATTAAAAAAATCGAATATTTATATCTATTGATTTTCTTTATTTTGTTACAAAATACAATGAAATAAATCAATAAAATCAATAAATTGAATAAAATCACTAAAATCAATAAAATAAAATGATAAGTAATAAAATAAAAATTGTACTTATTGTAGTGATATTATTGATTTTTTTATTGTATTGATTTTATTGATGTTCATTCATTTTATTTTATTGATAATAATTTGATTGTATTGCTTTTAGTGATTTTATTCAATTTATTGATTTGTTTCATTGTATTTTTTAATAAAATAAAGAAAATCAGTATAAATATTCGATTTTTTATTAAAAAATACAATCAAATGAATCAGTAAAATCAATAAATTGAATAAAATCAATTTATTATCAATAAAATGAACAAAATCAATAACATCAATCAAATCAATCAAATAAAATTCATAAATTCTAAAAAATAGAATCGAATAAATCACTAAAATCAATAAATTGAATAAAATCACTTAAATAAATAAAAGCAATTCATTATCAACAAAATCAATTAAATAAACAACATCAATAAAATCAATCAAATCCAAATTTCACTGATTTTATTCATTTTATTGATTTTATTTATTCATTTGATGATTGTATTTCTTAATAAACAATCGCATATTTATACTGATTTTCTTTATTTTATTAAAAAATACAATGAAATAAATCAATAAAATCAATCAATTGAATAAAATCTCTAAAAACAATACAATCAAATTATTATCAATAAAATAAAATGAATGAACAACATCAATGAAATCAATACAATAAAAAAATCAATAATATCACTACAATAAGTACAATTTTGATTTTATTGATTATAATTTTATTTTATTGATTTTAGTGATTTTATTCAACTTATTGATTTTATTCATTTATTTCATTGTATTTTGTAATAAAATAAAGAAAATTAATATAAATAGTCGATTTTTTTATTGAAAAATACAATCAAATGAATCAACAAAATCAATAAATTGAATGAAATCACTAAAATCAATAAAATCAACTTATTATCAATAAAATGAACAACATCAATAACATCAATAACATCAATCAAATCAATAAAATAAAATGTATACTGGTTTCACTGATTTCATTTATTTTATCCGTTTTATTCCTTCTATTAATTTTATTGATTTTATTCATGTTCTTCATTTTATTGATAATTTCTTGGGGGATAATAGGAATTTTTTAGCACCCCCGCCCTCCAAAAGCTTATCACAAAAAAGGTTTTTGTTGCTCCACCCTATTGAAAAAATATTCATATTTATCAGTAAAAAATTGTCATAACTTTACAAATAACTAGTTTTTATAATTTCGGAAATCCCGAAATTTAGGCATGAATCAAAGAAATTATTGATAAAAAAAATCAATAGATTAATAAAAATATTTTAGTGTCAAAAATAATCATTTTTGTATTCCTAAAATATATTTTTGAAACTCTTTATTATTGTTTTTATAATATTTATGCATATTCACGGTAATCTATTGAAAAAAAAGAATTAGAAACAAACAAAAATTTGAAAAAAGTACGAGGACACGAACGCATGACGGCAGACTCTGTAGCCTAGACCATTACCCTGACGCTGCTTACTCTATCGGCCCATAATTCGAACCCATAGTCATTCTGTGCGGACTTCTTGTTCTTTTTCGGGCTTCAGAGCATCGCAGCGCGATTTGTACAGCTGGTCTATATGCCGCGTTTGCTTTGCTGCTTACAACTACAGTCTTATGGTCTTCACATACACAGGACATCTCATTTTTTACGCTTTTTTCTCCATTTCGCGACGTATTTCGCAAAATTGAGGTTCACCAAAATCAAGTTGTGGGTCTTCGGATATGGAATGACCTCTCTGAAAATGCTTCTGTGGTCAGAATTGTGAGTAAAAAAATTAATTTGCGAACTGTTCTCGCCGTTCAAATGCTGTCTTCTGCTATCCGCAGATTTCTCCCTGTCGAAAAATTTATAATTTGCGTGAAAATAATGATTGCCTCAGCTAACGGCTTCATTCCTCTAAATTTTATTGATCCGAGGATCTCGCGAAACCCCGGATATTTGACAAGTTTTCTTTCTTTCGTTCTCAAATACTTGGGAAAAAATATATATGAAGTCAGTGCCGCAACAATCAAGAAAAAAATTCAAAGTCGGATTTAACCAACACCCTTAACCCAAAGTATTAATTATTATAATTTACACCTTTTATACACTCATTTTACTTGGCAGCTCAAAAAACTAGCTGGTAGTAAAAGAAAACAAACTCGCATAACCTGATAAATATACTTTATTTTCAAAACCTGTGCCTAGCACTTACGGTGCCGTTGCTAGCGTCAGTTTCGAAAAGTTGTCCATGGCAGTTCGATTATTATTCCTTCGTGGTCCAATTCAATTACTGTTCACTACTAAAAATTAGTCTGTCAACTCATAATGCGAGAAGTAAAGTTATGATTTCGGCAGCCTTAGAAGACTCGAAATACGCAAGCGCAGCAGATGGAAAAAGTAATCTTGCTCAAAGTGCACAAACGCAGCAGCTAAAAAAAGTATTTTTATAACTGCTTTTTACTACATTTCGTGCATGTACTACAAAAAGACTATTTTCCAGCATGCATGCACGGGAAAATAACATCTACAGCAAATGTCACGAGGGTTTTCCGTAGGACAGGACAGATGCATAAACGACAATTTCATCAATTTAAAAACGTAAGAAAAACAAATACATATCCAGGCAACACAGTGTGATTAGTCAGATGCTACTGAATTTATCGGCGGAGATTCCGACGTGATGTTTGCGGATAATCTTGCCAGCGTTAAAATAAAAGTCCGCTCGCACATTTCCTGCTACGGGAACTTTTAGGGATATCTTGTCGGCGTTATAATGCAACTCCTCCCGCACATTTCCCGTTAAGGTAAATATTATGGAAATATTAATTGGGATATGTATTAATTATAATAATATGTGTTATCCCATAAGAAAAGGTATCACGTTGGTCGATAGTAGTTTAGGAGATATCTGCGGTTTTGTGAACAAAGGTCTAAATTATCAATTTTTGGGTTTCGATGGGAAATCATACTTTAACTTATTCTCTGTCTGTTTACATTACACTTATGTCCCGGAAGTGAAGGAAAGTAGGCAATTTTTAGATGCGCTTTACTCGAAACCTAGGGGGTACGTTCTGAGCTTAAAATATCAGGAATTCAAACGGCTATTTGTACCTATATGCAACTCAATACCGACAAAATGGTACCTTTTCTTATGGAAAGACATATTATGATTGTAATAGTAGTTTAAAATTCAAATTACGGCAACAATTCAAACATCGAAGTTTGATGGCGATTTTAATTTTTCAATTGAAAACTTAAAAATGTTATTTTATATTTTAGTAATTAAAAGAAACGCCATTGGAACAAGTTTTGATACAGAGTAAATTAGTTTATAATTAAAACTTTTTTTTAATAGTCTATAACTTTTAAAAACATCAATGCTTCACATAAACTGTAATTAATTATTAGTTTATGCACATATATGTGCTTATTTAATTTTTGTTGTTAGAAAAAGGTGAAGTGTACATATAAATTTAATTAAAAATCTCTTATTATTAACAATGTAGACTCTTTAATGATTCATTTACATCAATGGAAATATAAACTTAGATTCTGTATGATTATGTAATTACTTATTTTAATTTGTTTTGAAATTGGTCACTTTTAACATATTATAAACGAAAGTCTATGCACATGAAAAATAAATTTTCAAAAGTTACAATTAAACTCTGGCCCATTAAATTCAACATAAAGAGTGAAAATGAAATGTATGCAGTTAAAATGTGTGAACTATTTTTAAACATTGTTCATCATTAAAAATAATAAAAGTTATTATCAAACAAATTTAATTTCTTATACGGAAAGATTTTTTTCATAAGATAAATATGACAAATCATGAAATCAATTATCTCAAAAAATTGCATGTAGAATTATAATCTGTGGCATAAACAATTTCGGAAAATAAGTTAATGAAAAAATGGTTATAATCATTTTTTGACTCTTAGTGGGTATAGGGGAAATTTATCAAGGTTCTACAGTGCGAAAGCAGCCAAGCGTAAAAGTAACCCACTTCTGAGCGTTAGATTAAGTAGCCCAGTAAAAAAAACTAATTCGGGAGGATTGCGGTGAATTAACATGTTTAAATTCGCCGGAATTCTGCTTTCTAATTCGTTGAAACGAATTGAGACAGAGCGAATTGAATGCGTGTCAATTCGCCTTAATTCATGGTCGAGGTCATTTCGAAAAAAAATAATAAAAATTGGATGCCTCAAGACTCGAACCAGCGATCTCAAGTGTATAAAGTCCAGAGGTCGACCACTGAGCTACGGGACTCATTGATTTTTATTTACAACGGATCCTTTATGCCGAGCGCGTTGGTTATAGCTTACGAATTCGATTGAATAGGCCAGTCTTTAACTGTATTCGCGCTGACGAATTCAGATGAATTGGGGCTTGACTTAAAATCTCGCGAATTAAAATGAATTGGGGGACACTGAAAATAATTCGTGCTGACGCATTCAAATGAATTAGACCCCCTCAAAATTTTTCGCTGAATTCGGGCGAATAGGATATTTGAAGACTTTATTACTTTTCACGAATTTACACGAATTCACCACCATCTCCAATTCGAGATTGTCGCACAGCAAGATTCACGGGGGCTCCTGGCGAATTCTTCTCAATTCGTCCCAATTAGTTTCTTTTTACTGGGAGATAGGTTTTAGGTTCGAATCCCTGCCATACATACACTCAGAAAAAAGTTTGGTTGATTCAACAAAAATTTGGTTGGATCAAACAAATAAATACATTGCTATATGGTCAATCAAATGTTTGATTGATTCAAACAAAGGACCCCGCACCAAATGTACAGGAAAAAGCCTTATGATAAAAAATTCTAAAAAAAATGTTTTCTAGTATTTTCGAACCTGCAAAATAAAAATTCGAAAGAAAAATGTCAGAAAGATGGACAGTTTTTAGACAAACACTTGTCAAAAGTTTCGATTTTTACATGCATTTTAATGGAAAAATGCTTATTGTAGCAAAATGTTTTTTTTCCTCAAAAACGCTATGATAGATTTGACTAAAACTTTTATATTTTGACGATCAGGCGTACCGAATCAAAAGATTCATACCGACGAACTAGAAAAATTAACGATTCTTTGGGTATACAGCATGTTTTTGGGGGTGTTTTTGTACCCTAAACATCCAAGTAACATATGTAAATCATCATTTCTTAGTAACTAAAATCAATAGAGATTTTTATTCAACTGCTACGGCATGAAACGACTTTCCAATAAGTGGAATAAGCCTACATAGTAAGAATATGTTTTGACCTAATTTTAGGGGATGTTTTACCATCCCTTAAACAATGAGTCTGAAGTTCCTAACGCATTAATCAATAACGAAAAACCCCTAAATATTTTTAAAATTCAATACAATCACACTAATTTCAAAGTACACCAGGATTTTTCTGAAAATGTTTTCAGTTGATGCAAAATGGGCAAAAAAATGTTTCAAATCTTCAAGATTAAGGCAGAAAATAACCAAAGATAATTCACACCGTACTTTTCCAAACACGTTAAGGGCCGATTTCACCAACTCTGATTAAATACATGATTATCTAATCATGATTATTCTTTAATCGAGGATTTAATCATGATTAAATTGTAATGCGTTCCACCATGGATATTTTAACTCTGATTAGCTAATCATATACCCTTTTCGTGGTAACTCTGATATTCTCTTGTAACCGCGATTCTGATTGGCCGCTCTAAGAAGAACGCTTAAGTTTCTTGCGCGCGCACGGTACAAGCTGACGACATTAACCAAGTCATGTGACATCCAGCAGAAGTCTTTTTTGTCAAGAAGTGAAATAATTTTGCGTGGATGAAATATATTAAAATAATGTTACAAATTTCCATCACTATTTCAGTTCAAAAAATAATAATGTTAATTAGGAAGGCATTAATAGTGAATAATTAAAGACGCTCAGAAATATTTGATGCATATATGAAAAACATACAAGAAGGAAGCTTCATGATGCGCACTGCGAGGTTAAATTGGTTAAATATTTATTTTCAGCACTGCAAAATGAATTTATGCGACTGAATTCTTATTTCGGCTACTTATATATTTTACATACGCATTGTTCTTCAAAACGAATTATCTCTTCCAATGATATGAAAGAAACTGTAGGTAAGAAAATAGTTTCTTTCATCTACATATTGATAAAAACAAAAGCGTAGATATGATAAAAATTATCCACATTCGCTCTGAACATGCTCACGTGCAAACTTCAATTTTGAGGTTCTGTTCTGCCAACCAGCGTTAATCGCCGATTAACTCCGTTAACCGGCCAAAATCGAGAGGTTAAGTTGAACAGTGATTAACTCTCTTTAATCATACTTTAGAAGATGGTGGAACGCAAGGTACTGATTAAATTAGAATAATCGAGGATTAACATCTTAATCAAAGTTGGTGAAATCGGCCCTAAAATGTTTTATTAGGGTAATTGTTGCATTAGGGTGATTTTATTGAATTTTTAAAATATTCGGGGGTGGCTGGGGTGAGTTCTACATGTGCTGTAGGGTTGAGACTTTATGTGTGCCCCTTTGGCATCAATTGAAATTATTATCAGCAAAAACTGGGCGGATTTTTGAATTAGGTTGGTTTTGTTGAATTTTAAAAATATTTAGGGGTAGGTTAAGTGAGTTTTATATCTGATGAGGGGTTGAAAGTGCTTTAAGAAGTTTTTAGGGTTGTACGCGACTATTTTCTGTCATAAAATAGCAGCTTTCATGCATTTAAAAATAAAATTATTTTTCGTTATTGATTAATGCGTTAGGAACTTCAGATTCATTGCTTAAGGGATGGTAAAACATCCCCTAAAATTAGGTAAAAACATATTCTTACTATGTAGGCTTATTCCACTCATTGGAAAGTCGTTTCATACCGTAGCAGTTGAATAAAAATCTCTATTGATTTTAGTTATTAAGAAATGATGATTTACATATATGTTACTTGGATGTTTAGGGTACAAAAACACCCCCAAAAACATGCTGTATACCCAGAGAATCGTTAATCTTTCTAGATCGTGGGTATGAATCTTTTGATTCGGTACGCCTGATCTTCAAAATATAAAAGTTTTAGTCAAATCTACCATAGCGTTTTTGAGAAAAAAAAACATTTTGCTAAAATAAGCATTTTTCCATTAAAATACATGTAAAAATCGAAACTTTGGACAAGTGTTTGTCTAAAAACTGTCCATCTTTCTGACATTTTTCTTTCGAATTTTTAGTTTGCAGGTTCGAAAATACAAGAAAAAATTTTTTTTAGAATTTTTTATCATAAGGCTTTTTTCTGTACATTTGGTGCGGGGTCCTTTGTTGATCAATAAAGTTTGGTTGATTATAATAAATATTTTGGTTGGTCCTATCAAATATTTTGGTTGATCCAACCAAATATGTTGATTGATCCAACACAATATTTTGGTTGGTCCATACATTTGTGTGGGGTTCTTTCATCACTTATGGATTTTGAGGTTATATTGCCTGCACCGGTGCGAATCGTGCGAACTAAAGGCTATATTTACGTTCAAAATGCTCTGAATACCGTTGCAGACCCCAGTTTGTTAAAAATAAAGTTGACACTATTAGTGTCTAGTTCGTATCATTCATTTTTTCACAAATTCACGACACGTCGCAAGATGAGAAACTTTTCTACGTGCAAACTGGCCACCGGCGTGGGCTGACGTCATCTGTTTCGATATGTTTAGTGTAGTCAATGGAAGTATTTGGTTGAATCAACCAAATTCTTTTGTTACTTTAACCAAATCAGTTTCTAATAAATAATATATTCCGCTCAACAAATTCATTTGGTTGAATCAACTAAACATGCTCAAATAAATAATAACTTTGAATTTACCAAATTAATTCGTTGTGTTTTTCTAAAATAACCAAAGTGTTATTTGCGCTGACCAAATTTTTTAGTTTCAACCAACAACGTAGGTTGAACAAACTGTTTTGTTGAATCAACTCAATCTTTTCTCTGAGTGTATGAAATTTCATTTGTTATATTGTGTTATATTTGTTATTGTGTTAAAATTCGATATATTCACTAATTATAAATAAGTTGTAATATAATTGCGCAAAACCTATCGGTAATTATTTAAAAAAATTTTTGATTTGAAATATATTTCCAGACTCGCAAAAACACGCTTGCAAGAAACTTGCGGGAAAAAGGTGGGAGTGCCCGCTACAAAATATCCCGCCAGGTTCTTAATGCATATGACGACACCTGCCCGCCCAACTCTTGGACGGTTTGTGTTGACTGGGTATATATGTTAGGCCAGAAATCCTATCATTTTCATCAGAGAGAATTTAAGCCATCGATCTGGGACAGACAATAAACATTTATATTCTCCTACACATACTTCAATGTTACTTATAATATAGTCTTTGACAATCATTCAACATTTATGCGCTTTTTATATAATTATATCTAGATATTATATATGACAGCATCAACTTTGTACGTTCATTTAATTAAAATGTATTTAAAAGACTAGCAAAATTATTAAAACAATAAATATTTCGAAAAGATGGTGCACAATAAATAAATACTTTACATATATATATACATATAATAAACATGATTTAAGCTTCTACTTATCATTTTTACTTGTATAAATTTCCGGAAATATACCAGCGTTGGTATCCAACTATTTTTGGAATATTTGGCTCTGATCTAGAAGGTATATAGTTCGTGATTTTGCTCGTTCGCGATTTTCGTATTTGATTTCATTAACGGGTTTTAAAATGAAAAACTAAATAAAAAACGTATACCAAAATTACGTACAACAGTAAAAATGAATTTAAAATTGTGACATTAACGATATAGACTTTCTAGAGATATATAGATCTTCAGAGTAACAGCTTTGCTCTTTCAATGTAAAAGTATATAACAGCTATGTTATGCTTCTATTTGGACAATAAAATGCTTTCTTACGCTTTCCAGAAAGTAATAAAATTAATATTTTTCGCGTTGGATATTTAGTAATTGATTTTCGAGTAAAGATGATTTTCTACAAATGAAAATATTCTAGTTTACAATATCCAAAGCAATAAAAGTTTCTTCATTTCTGTGCAAATTTTCCTATGAAAAGACTGGAGCCGAAAAGCTTCTGATTATCTTCTCAAGCATTTTCTTCATGCATATATTATAATACTTGTGTTTGAATTAATGTCTTTTTGAAATATTTCAAGTATCATTTGAAAAATTTGTAAAGGTCCCGAGTTTGTACTGCACCTTCCAGGTGGAAGGTGTTTACGATATCAACTTTTGTAATGGGAATACTTTTTACAAGTACGATTCTGAAAATTCAAAGTCCGAAGCGGAGGCTCGAGAGGATCTTGTGTAAACGGAAATTCCCCCACCAATTGCACTATCGGAAGTTCCTTCCCCGGTCACAAAGTCTGCTACTATCAATGAGTCCTTGACTATTCCGCTACCTCCCTTTAAAGCATCTCTTTCTGCAAGCCTGTGCTTCAGCATCTTTATTTTCTCCTCTTTCTGCAAAATAATGAATTACTTAAAAAATCGAGATATAAACATTTCAAAATTATTCTACGTGATGAATATAGTTTAAAATTGTTTTTTGAACTGAATACGATCAACATTAAATTCACTTTTGAGCTGAAAAGATGAAACTTATACATAGTTGTTAATTTGTCATTCAGTTTTTCTGTACTCTTGATTTTATATTTTAACATCAAATGGAATTGAAAGAGTTTCTTTCTCTTTTCAATTATATTAATGAAACGGAAATTGTACATTACAAGTAGAATCTTCCTTTTATGCACACAATATTTTAGAAGCAGACATTTTCTGAGAGGTTATTTCATATTATACATAATATGTATAAAATTAGTTTAATGTTTAGAATTTCCAGGCCAGAGATTGCATGGAGGCCCGGCCTCCCCTCTTATTTTTCAGAACCCATTATATTTTTGTTGTTGTAAATTATTCAAGTCCAACAGTTTTTACATATTTTTAAAACTGTGTTGTGAATTTGGTTGTAAGAGGACTTGTTCGTGATTGCTTATACTTTATTGAAGGAATTAAATTGACTTCAACATTCGTTGTCAGAAATCATCATGGGATTACACGGGATTGAAGTAAGATTCGATAATATTTTAGGTTCATATGAATTAAAAGGTTAGCGGAAGAAAACGAGGAAATTCATGTGGATTCAAAACGTTATAAATTTGACCATATTTAAAATAATTTTAATCCATTTATATGCACCCCTTATTAGCGGGTTATCATTATTAATATTGTATTACTTACATGTACATCGTCTTTTACATTTACGTATGGAGTATCCAACTTTACTAAATGTATCTAAATTCCATAAAAAATCGACAGACACTAATCCCTTAACCATTAACTTAGCCCAAATTACAGCAAATACGCCAAATACCCCAAATCTCAATAGGCCTCCAGGAAATGCCTGAGGCCTGAGAGCAGCCACTTATCGACAAATGAGTGTGGATGCAGATATTCGATAGCATCGAGTGCCCAAATCTATTATCAAATCGGCGTCACCCATCCGAGCGCTAATCGTGCCCGCCCGTGCTTAACGTCCGAGATTACGACGAGTCGATAATCACCACCCAGCTACTGCCGTCGGCATTATTATATTTTTTTGTTTAAACGTGTTCTCGGGTGAACCCGGTTCATGTTATGAATTAATTTGATACGATGTTTGAAATCTTTTACGACGATGTTGTGATAGATAAAAAATTAGGAGCATGATGTAGTTTGCAGCTTGTCTTTTACCGCTGTTGTCCTTACACAGCGGCCGCGAGCATTTAATGTGACATTAGTCGCCTCTGGATGCTTTCTTAGAGCTACCTTCTGTCACTCCATAGGTTTTTAGTCGATTGCTTCCTGATGGTCCAAAAAGTTTCTTACAATGCGACAGGTGTTTAATAAAACCGCCTTCTGAGCTGCTGCCAGTAACCTACTGACTCCTAAATGTTGAAGATGTTCAGTGCATCTTGCGTGCACATTGCCTGTAGCCGAAATCATAATAGGGTGAACAGATGCAATTTCACACTCCTCCATATTGAATTTCCTTCATGCCTTAGCTCGCTATACTTATGGATCTTGGTTGAATATGTTGCATGCAACTTCCGGTCAAGTGGACAAGCAATGTCGATGACGTTGACTTTTCCCAATATAAGATTTAATTCTCATTTTCTATAACGGGTACTGGAATGTATCTACAGAAGGACATCCATTCTCTTAAGAGTCCTAGGCTAAGGGCAAGATGTTAATGTATAGTTGACGTCTATTTTATTATCTTTCATTTAACACTTCTTCTCAGGTGAACCCGTTTTTTCATCATCAGCTACGGACTAAGTCAAGTGCCTGATGAGGCAAGGATGTTATGAATCAATTTAATGCGATGTTCGAAATCTTTAGCGACGATGTTAAAGTAGTTACAAAATTAGGAGCATGGTGTGGGGTTGGAGTTCGTCTTTTACCGATGTTGCCCTTATACAGCGGCCGCGAGCGTTTAAGGTGGTATGAGTCGCCTCTGGATGCTTTCATAGAGCTATCATTTGCCACTCCACAGGTTTTTAGTCGCCTGCTTTATCATGGTCTAGGCAGTTTCTTACAATACGATAGGTGTTTAATAAAACCGCTTTCTGAGCTGCTGCCATTATCCTACTGACTCCTAAATGTTCAAAATGTTCAGTGCATCTTGTGTGCACATTGCATGTAGCTGAAATCACAATAGGGTGATTAGATACATGTTTCACATTTTTCCATATGTGGGCGTCCACATGAAATCCCTTATGGTCGGTTCTAGTTCAGGAGATATTCGCGTTTTTATAAGTTGAGGTCAACATTATTATTTTTGGATTTGAGTGGATAATGATACTGGTACCTATAGTAAATTAATTGCAACTATACTCATATCCAGATAGCAACCGGAAATAGGTATATTTCATGTACGAAGAAAACATATAACATTTATGCTTCTGGCACTCGCCAAGTTTAGATGCGTTTTTCTCGAAAAACGGTTTTTCGAAGTTCCAACTTCAAAAATTCCCCGGTGACTCGTTTTTCAACTTAGAGGGTTCATTTTGGGGCTAACATGCCGGGAATTCATCCGGATATATGCCCCTATGCGTAACTCCATACCGGCTATAAGGGCTCTTTTTATGCATACGCCCACATTACCTTTACTTCATGCCTAAGCTTATAGAACTTGGTTGTATATGTTGCCTGCGAATTCTGGTTAAGTGGAGAACCAATGTCGATGACGTAGACTCTTCCGCCTTTTTTCTCACGTATCACGATGTCGGGCCGATTGGCTCGGATATAATGATCCGTCTGGATAGCAACATGCCAATATAAGATTTAATCTTCGTTATCTGAAACGGGCACTAGAATTTTTCTATAGAAAGGCATCCATTCTGTTAAGAGTCCTATGTTTACGTCAAGTTGTTGATGTATAATGCCCGCCACAACATTATGTCTGTGCGTATACTCTCTGAGCCATTACGCGACAACCATAAATAATGTGCTCGTTGAATTCGTTGGTATCTCCACATAATCGGCACCGGTCAACCACGTCTTGAGGTAACACGTGTTTGCGATAATTTATAGAACTGACAACTCTGTCCTGAATCGCAATAACGAATCCTTCCGTTTCTGGAAACAGCACGCCCTTTTTCAGCCAAATATTGGATGCCTCACTATCCACTTCATATTGATGTAACGTTTGGGTGTGCTTGCCGTGGATGGCTTTCTGTCTCCATTGCGTTTCTAATTCCTCTATCGTTTCTGCTCTGATATTCATGGCCACCTCTGAGGCTAAATTTTAGAGCGTGTAGTCAAGATCCGCTTTACAGATGGTGTTGTAAAGCGTAATATCTCGCTTGCTGTTAAAATAGTCTCGCAACTATATAACTTGTGACTTACGCAGTTTCCTAACATCTACAACGCCCCTACCCCCTCTATGCCGTGGTAGAACTACCCTTTCAATTGCCGAATTACTGTGGTGCATTCGGTTCTTCGTCATTTCTACACGGATGAATCTGTTTAATCGTTCGAGGTCGGTGTTCGACCATTTGATGAGCCCAATGAGGGATGAAGACAGGGATGGCATAGGTGTTTATTGCCCTGATCTAGTTTGTCGTGTTAAGAGAACTCTTCAGAAACAATCTGAGTCTTGTAGTGAAAGCAGTCGATAGGCTCTTCTCAACTATCGTATGCTGAATTCCCTAAGATTCGAGAACACCCAGGTATTTATATGACTCGCCCTCAGCCATTGCCTCGATCTCCTTCTCGAAATCGTTCTCTACCTCTGAGGTCCCTACTTCTCCTCTGTTTAAATGCGCTGTTCTGCATTTATCTACTCCAAACTCCATGTGGATATCATTGGAAAAAAACTTTGTGACATCGATCACTTCTACACTTTCTGGTCCGAACTAGCGTATAGCTTAACCCTTAAAGTTATCCCCTCTCTGTGATAATATTTTTGCACGAACATTTTTTTGGATATACTTTTTTATATCCTTTATAAGATAAAACTAATTAATATATATATATTTAATTTTAACATATGAAAACAAATTAAAAACTAAACAAAAAATGGAAAAAATGACTAACGATTAAACAAGGCGGGGTCTAAAAGACCCCAGGGATAACTTTAAGGGTTAAGGTCATCCATGCATAGAAGATGGGCCACTTGATTACCGTCCTCGTTATCACGTATTCGGAACCCATGAGATATGCTATTTAGTATTTTGCTCAATGGGTTCAACGCTAACAGAACCACAGTGCACTAGAGGAGTCGCCTTGAAAGATACTTGTCGTAATGCGCATTAATCTAGTTATCCTTTGTTGTCCATGATCAGAATACTTGATTATTGTACCCCAAAGCATCATCGCACGACTCAGAAAGTTGATGATGCTTGTGCAGATTTTGTAAATTTTTAAGACTTCGAGCAAATAGTCATGTTGTACGGAAGGAAACGCTTGTTTGTAGTTAATGTATGCCATGTGCAAGTTTCTTAGATGTTTACCCAGATAGCAAAATGCCCGCCGACTGCAAGCGATCTGCTGGCCCGCGGTCCGATCGATCGGACCGACGTCCGGGCAGATGTACACCTTAATGTGCAAACCATTGATGTCTATATAGCCAGCCCGACAGGCGGGAGCGACGCGGTCCGGCGAACTGCTTGACCGACGGTCCGGTAAAATGCCGGCCCACGGTGCCAGTAAAATGCAGGCTGAGTGTGCCACATAGCGCGAAAGGTAATGACGAAATTCTGCGTATAATAAGTCCAAGTTGAAAGAAAAATTAAAAGGTTTATTCCTATGAAAAGATATTATATCTTGTTATAACATTGACATTTTTCTTTCAACTTGGACTTTATTATACGCAGAATTTCATTACCTTTCGTGCTATTTGAAGGAACGTTCTTCCATCCTTAAACCGATGACTATCCGAAATAATACTTTTAAGCAGCTGACGACGTATAAAACTGTCCTCGGACGCGACTAGTAGGACATGAGAAAACAAAACGTTTCTTTCCAGTGAAAATAAAATCCGAGAAACGCACGAGATGACACACGGCAAGAACAGCTGATCCAAAACGCGTATGCGCGTTTGCAATCTCGATCTACTCGCACTATCAGCCTGCAGCGGTCGTGCAAGTCGCAGGCCCGTCGTTCCTCGCCGTTTGCACGACCGACGGGCGTCTAAATGTGGATTTGTATACACTGAGTCAAATTAATTTCAAATTGATTATAATTGAGTGTATAAGTATGTGTGTGTAGATTGAAATCACTAACAATACTTGGTTTTTTAATCTAACTCAACTTGCAACGAATTATCCTTGTATTAATATTTTCGAACACAAATAACTGTTGACTTCAGATTACCATTTTTTTTAAGTTGAATGGTTTTTTTATCCAACGATTTTCAGAAAAAAATAAATACCCATAATACTCTAAAAAATACCCGTGTAGCAATTTTTAGTCAAATATGTTTGTTTTAAATTATGATCCGCCTTATTGGATTCATCATTTTGAATGTTGACCTTTTGAGTTCGGATTTAAAACCAGTGACCTCAGAAACCTATGAATACTCCGAATAATGAAATTTGCTTTGATAGAAATAATGCATTTCTTCAAGGATTAAAACAGCAGATACAATCGCATTTTTCTCAGAATCCTTAAGTTCGACATTAATTTACAGGTCTGATTTGAAATCAGCATGCAAAAATCTATTGAGAAACGTATGTATTACATGAAACATTATATCTATACGTCCGTGGTATTCGATGAACGAAATTTGAAAAAAATTGCTAACTTCAAGATACATTTTCAAGGTCAAAATTTATTTTGTATACTTTCTCTTTTTTCCTATATTTGTGAAAGAGTTATCTTCAATTGAAAAAAATCTATTCCTCTAGATCATTCCTGACAAAAGTTCTACGAGTCTTAGACAAAATTTAACAAAACCGCCCACCGTGCAACGCTGGTATAAATTTATATCTTTCGTTGAGAAAATGAAACTGTTTTAAAATATATGATCTTAAACTCCCCCCCCCCCCCACATCCCAGGATCCACTCACTTATTTTTTGACAATCTCAGGCCTGAACATTTCTGAATAAATATTAAAAATTGTACGATTAAGAATAATTAAAATTTTAATTGCTTAAATTTTAAATCCTTTCAATTTGAAACGTGTCATGAACACGAAAAAAAGGTCTCAGAAAAAAATACTCTACTTTCAAGAATTGATTATTATTGATATCATTTAAATGAAAAAAGTTTATTTATCATGCAATAATATTGTAATCGTGTAAAAATTACTTGTTTAATAAATTTTATTTTTTACCAAACTATTTTTTTGTCGTTTCTTACCAATTTTTTAAAAATTATGTAATTTGAATGAATAATTGCTTCTTAATGTTCATGCCCGTGCGTATAGAGGGGGGGGGGGGGGGGCAACTATACTCTTTTTATGATAACTCGGAAACAAGTTAAGCTAGGGTCATGGTAGGGAATGTAGTCCTAAATAATGCCCGCCATCACTGATCAAGTTTAGAGCCGGTTCAGTAAAGAATACATTTTTTTTCGATTCTATATTTTTCTCAAAAATCGTTTTAGATGTGTATTTTTTTGAAAACAAAATGTTATGATATCATATGTATTTAAGATTTTTTTTCGGTTAAAAATTTTTTTTATTTTGAAAGTATAATTAAATATTTTTTCCCGATATTTGTATAAGTGAATTAAATAATGAATAAGTTTTTCATGTACCTACATCTATTTATAATTTTTCAAACTTGAACGCTTCAATTATAGCTTGAGTTTTTAAATTGATTAATTTTTAATTCAAGGTACCACATTTTTTACTTTGATCATTTCCAATTTGGATTTAATCGATTTTAAAGGATACCAGTTTGAAATTTTTCTCGTTTCACTCTTTTTTTATTCGATTATTTAATGCTGAAAACTTCCAATTTAAATTTATTAAACATTTCGTTTTTAAAATTTTCATGTTTCTATTTAAACTTAATGTTGGATTTTAAATGCTTAAAAATTGAAATTGTGTGAGCTTGGTCACTTTAAATAAACAATTTTCAATTAAATAGGTTCAATTCTGCGAGTACACTGAAATGGCTGAATCTTCAAGAGGGTTAACTTTACAATTTGAAACAGAAAAATGTTAACACTAAATTTTGTAAATGTTCAGGATTCTCATTGAGGAAACTCTCAACTATTTTAAATGCTCCAAGTTGGAAATAATTTTGTTTTAAACGTATAAATGAAAAATTGTAATATTTTGAACATCTACAATCCAGTATTGTTGCGCTTTGAAGGCTGGCATTTAAACTGTTTCATTTTATTTTTGTATTTAATTATAGAAGGTCTTAATCACAATCCTGAGATATAATTATTTATATGTATTTAATAATAATTACATTCTAGTATTGATTTAATTTTTTATCAAATTTAATTAAATGAATATTTAATACTATAATTACCACTGCTATGAGCCTTTGAAGTTCATCATTTTCGATAAGGAGTTTTTGATACCTCTCTTCATCCTCTTTGGACATTCCCACGTCTGGATTATACTTGGATTCGGCTTTATCTTTAGGGTGCCTGATGACTTCGATGACTTTAGGAACAAAAATCAAAGCCATGCTGAGGAAACAGCAGAAGATAATGGCTAATGCGACAAAGGCAAAACTGGCGTCCTGCTGACTAGCAATGACCATTGTCACCGGTGCCGTAATTAGACAGAGAACCACGACATTGTATATCGACATCCCAACGTATCTTGAATCATTGATTTGTTTCACTTTTATACTGCGCGTTTCGTAAGCCAAGAACAATCCAAACACCAAGATGAAGCCCTTGTATCCGTATATTATACCTGAAGATGTATAAATTATAGAATCCAACATATCTATAGATAAGAAAAATAAATAGATTGATAATGGTTGAATTGATAAATTTTCAAAGGTACACCTATTTGAACTTAACGAAAATATGCATGCTTTTAAACAAAATTCGAGACCTTGTTCAATCAAAGTTTGAGAAAGTTCAAAATTTACCTGACCTCCACCGTAAGTTTTGAAGAGATTAAAACTTCTTAATTGAAAAAAAATGATAAATAGCCAAGTCAAGGTAACTACTTCTTTTTTTTAAGTAATTGTAACCATAACGGTAACTTTTGAGAGATAACATACCGAACACTGCATACCCAGGTGAAAATATCCGCGTGGAACTTCACCTGGAAATACACGTAGAAATCCACGTGGAAATATGGGTGTTTTTTTGAAACAGTACACGTGAAAATCCACGCAGACCTCTACACGCAACTGTTCAACTGCTGGTAAACTGCTGGTAAAAAACAACAAATCTGGTAAACCGTAAGAGATAGGCAAAAACGGATGTCATTTTTGAGTTTCAGGTACTCTGAGTACTTAAAAAACATGTCTCGTTGCACAGGTCTCGTGGTGGTTTTAGGATTTTAAGTACGCGCAAACCAAGCCATAAAGTACCACGTGGAAATCCACATAGAATATCACGTAGTATTCACGTGATGCTTCAACGTTTTGTTGCTCGTTTCAAATTGCCACTCAAACTTTTTTCACGCGAATATTTTCACCTACACGGAGAGAAAAATGTAGGTATTAGCCCGTGAACATTTGTCACGCTTTAATAGCAAGCATTTCTCTTCGAATATATTCATGGATGCTTCTATTAATCGCACGATGCAACCCCACGGAAAATAAGCATAGCCCACATGCAAAAATGCTAAGAGTGCGAGCGAAATTTTCAAGAGCCTCCACGGACTTTTTCGGTGAGTCTCCTTGCGATAGGGTATTATATTTGACAGGAATATGCAACCGCCATATTGGTTCCTGGACAGTTTGCGGGAAACAATGTGATAAGCATGTCGTGTATTTTAGTTAAAATTAAGTTTAGAATATAATAAAAATGGTCTGCTGTAGTCCTCCGTTTTGTAAAAACAGAAACGAAGTTGGATTTAAACTTTATCGTTTTCCACTAGTACAATGAGAAAGACTGTCAATATGGATTATAAAATGTAGACGCGACAAATGGACCCGAATTGTAATTCAAAATTGTACGAAGTAAATACTCATATTTATCAATAAAACAATATAATTTAAATATCTTGGGTTTGAAGCTTATGGTTATATGTCATTAAATTGCCTGTGAGAATTTTTTTGGTATGTTAAAGCGAAATAAGATCCACAAGAAAGTAAGGTGAGAACCCCGTTTTTCTACAGCACGACGCACGTTAACCACGCGAATAAAAAAAACGGATTTTGACTTTCGTGGGGAACCAAGATGGCAGCTTGCATATTCCCATCTAATAATAGTACCTTACTTGCGATTTGCCTTTAAGCCACGGCTCCTGCGAACATTTAGTGGTGCGAACGTGTCAACAGGCAGAAGGCGTGGCCTAAAGGCAAATTGCAAGGAGACTCACGGAAAAAGTCCGTGGAATCTTAGAAAATGAAGCAAGAGACGCCTGCGATATGTGCCTGGTTAATAACTTGAACTCTCTTGCGCTAAACCCCGGAGTTTTCTCACCGTGTATGAGTAATACTTCTAGTTCAAGGGATAAAAGGTCGAAAAAATACCATTTGAAATAATTGAACACTGATACATTGCAAAAATAGTAACAGATAAAATTTCCATTACGTTTTCTTCACTCACCAAACCAAGTGTTATTGTATTCGCTTTCACAATGCTCTAGTAAAGGTCTTATCCTGGCATCGTCGTCTCCCATTAAGGGGGCTTCTAGGGCAAACTCCTCCACCTTTCTTTGCAGGGGATCCAGCCCCTGCCAAGCGCCCAAAATCAGTATGTCAATCACCACAAGAGCAGTGACCATCGTATACAATTTCCATGGCTGAATTTTCTTCTGTACAGATGAAATCTTCTGTTTAGCCATAAATAACTAGAAAAATTCAAGGTTCTGCGTGAGGATCTGCAACACATGCAGGAGTTTTCTACGTGCGTCATATAAGAAATATCCCATGCGAACAATGTTATAAACTAGAATGTGATAAATTTACTTCAAAAAGTGCGGCGTCAATCTGTGAACTTTTTCTATACAGTTAAATCGACTGAAGATGGATTTTTGAAATGGAAGACTAGAAAGGGATAATACTCAAACTTACAGTAAGACCCACCACGTACAATTGACACACTTCTTCACATGCCTATCGCCGATGTTGCAAACAAAGGGGCCGTCCACAAATCTCGTGACGCTAAAAATAGTAAAAAATTGCCCCCCCCCCCTCCCACGTGACAGACCGTGGCGATGTGAAGACCCCCCAAAGGGTCATGTTTGATAATGAATTTCAATAAAATACCATGTTATTAATGTTTACTTTGATAACTTATTTTTACACGGCTTCGCATGGGTGCCCTCTCACGATGCCGAACACATAATTGTGCAACTCTAAACATTTGCATGCAACTTAGAAACACATAATAAATGCTATAACAAATTACCGGTTATGTGTTCGATTAAGTGTTCAATCACAGTCAAAATTACGGAAAAATAAATTACAGGGGAAAAATTATTTCAGAAAATCTTGAAAAAGCACAATATCATTCATTTGAAGAGATTACTAAAATACTCGAAACAATTAACAAGAAGCAAAAAGACTGAAATTCATGAAAAGGAAAGTTTTTACCGTTACAAAACATCAATTTGTTAAAAATGTTTTAATGGTTTTGTTTTTAATATTATAGTTCAGATAGAAAAGTTGTATTTATTATTAAAAAGGTTATAGCAGCATGTATGTTTTTATGTGAGCTAAAAAATAGCCAAACTCTGAATTTATTTATGAAAATTGTTTAAATAATCAATAATTATTGTGAATTTGCAAAGTATCGGAGGAAGAGTTATTGGAAATACATTCTTTGTTGATTCCGTAAACGAGTTGAGGGAATTGATATTAGTTGAAGAATGGACAAACTCTTAATTTTGTAGGAAAATTGTTTAAATAATTAGTAATTCTTGGAAATTTGCAAAGTATCCTAGAAAAAATTCATCGGAAAGATATTCTTAGTTAATACAGTAAAAAAGTTGAGCATATTCGTTGAAAAATAGCCAAACTCAGAATTTGTTTATGAAAATTGTTTAAATAATTAATTATTATTGTAAATTTTCAAAGTATTGTAGAAAAGTATCAGTGGTAAGACATTCTTGGTTGATTCCGTAAAGAAATTAACCCTACCCGCTTATGTTCAATAATTCTTAACTTTATTACAGTTGTCCGATTTTACTTTTATGTGCATGTTTTTCGGAAAGGGTTATTTATAAAGTTGACAATGAAAAAAATATTTTGTATGAAAAAATTAATTTGACCTTGATTTTTCAATTTTAAAAGTTTTTTTGAGTTGTTCTGTAAATGCGACCCTTCTATTTTCCTTAAAATAATTATACAAGATAGCTTGATTGTTTCCCCTAAAAAACAACCGAGGCCGAAAATTGGACGGAAAGAATTAGTTGTCGTACTGAGGGCCTTAAGGAAATGGACAACAAACTATCGGGAGTGCACCCATGGTGAACCGAAAACAGGAGCTCCCCCTTACATCCTGCTGGGCTGTTTTCTGGAGGAACGGCACAGCGGGAGCACCACCATATAATTTTTTGACAATACTGGAATCCATGTAACCCATA
>CAKNYM010046049.1:8893-19722 GCA_932195095.1 Andricus curvator
TCAATCGATGCGTCTCAAGGACGCGAACAAATACTTCACATGTAATATTGTCGTATTTTGAATATCAAAAAAGTTTTTTTTTTTATTCATATAAACAGAATAAACCATTTTTTCGAAACTTCATAAATCGGTACTGGTGGGTTATGAGAAGTTTATCTATAGGTCAATCGATGCGTCTCAAGGACGCGAACAAATACTTCACATGTAATATTGTCGTGTTTTGAATATCAAAAAATTTTTTTTCATATAAACAGAATAAACCATTTTTTGAAACTTCACAATTTCGGGACTGGTAGGTCATAAAAGTTTCAACGATAGGTCGACCGATGCGTTTCAGAGACGCGAACAAATAAGCTACAAATCTTGTTGTATTTTGAATATCAAAAAAGTTTTTCTTATATAAACAAGCTACACTTCATTCAAATTTCATGATCATAGCTCTTTTACTTTTCGAGATATCGTGAACTGAAAAAAGTTACACACACACATACACACGGACATTTTTTTTAAAATTTATTTTCAAGCTCCTGGGGTTGAATTATATCAAAATACATCAAAAAAGTATATTTGAAAATTTGGGTCATTACAAACCTCCCTCTATGAGGAAGCAAAATTGATGTATTTTGTTTAAAAAATCGTCTTTTTCGGTAGAAAATTAATCTTTCAAGTTGAAAATCCAACAATTTGATTGAAATGTTGTGTATTACAGTGAGAATTCGACTTTTTTGTAGAAAATTAATCTTCTTTGTTGGAAATTCATCTTTTTCGTTGAAAATTTTTTTTTTAGTTAAAAATTAATTTTTTGAACTGAAATTAAAAAAATTTGGTTGAATATTCATCTGTTTGGGTAAAAATTCAACTGTTTTGTAAAAAAACTTTTTATATATATACCATTAAGCTATTTCCCTTTCGGCGAGCCTCAAGGGGTAAGCGTGACACTACCCGATTCGGGTAGTGTTTCTAGGTGGATAGTTACTTGTAGTAAATAACTACAAGTGTGGGCTCACCACACCCACGACCGCCAACAGCAACGCAGTAGTATCAGGTGGTCACCCATCCAAGTACTAACCGCGCCCAACACTGCTTAACTTCAGTGATCTAACGGGAACTGGTGTTTCCAGCGTGGTATGGCCGTTGCCATTTATAGAAATGAAATATTAGATTTTCATAATGAAAATTTAACTATTCCACTTTTGGTTAAAAATGTATCTTTTTTAGTTTAAAAATTCAACTATTTGGTTAAAAAATTATGTATTTTGTCAAAAAATCGTCTTTTTCAATAGAAAATTAATCTATTTATTTAAAATTCCAGAAATTGGTTAAAATGTTGTGTATTATGGGGAGAATTCGACTTACTTGTAGTAAATTAATATTCTTGGTTGAAAATTCAACTATTAATGAAAATTCGTAATTTTCATTTGATAATGCATCTCTTTTGGTAGAAATTTAATTTTTTTTGGTTAAAAATTAAACTTTTTAGTTGAAAGTTGAACTACCTTGTTAATTCATAAGAAACAGTGACAGTTTACCCCCCCCCCCCCTTGTCCCAAATCCTCTTACGTAATTTTTTAATAGCCCCTAAATACATTCACGCAAAAAATTGAGTCCGAAAAAATTACGTAAGATGAAGGTTAAAAATTGACGGACTGTAACAAAGGGATGAAAATGGAACAAAATTTGAAGAAAAAAAAATGTCACGTAATTTATGCACGGGCCCTGACTCAAGTGATATTTGAATTTTGAATTTCGAATGAACCCAAAGTAAATGACGGTAAAAAGTAAAAAAATGTGAAGAAATTGCAAAGTACCACCCGTTATAGTGGTTGTTACCGCATCGGGTGTGATTTACGCGTCCCCTGATTTACACTGATTACGGGCCCCGCCACGTCGCAAAGCAAATACGACCCCCTTCCTTGCGCCGCTCCCCGCTCACCGCAGCGCAGCGCAGCACCCACTCGTCGAGGCAACATCAATTCCCATTGATTGATTTTACCCAGGTATTAAATTAATCTCCGCTAGGCCAACCTCGGGACCGACTCAAAGGAATCCCGCACCCGCTCGTCAATATTTCCGGACACGGCTTTATTTATGCATTTATACTGGCTTATTATTGCCAACTATTAGCGCGTAATACCCACAAGTGAGCGGCACTTTTGATTGCTCTACAAATTCCATATGTGTGTGGAATACACGACCCTCTTTCATATACAAAAAAATATCCCTTGTAACGTACGTACGTGTTTCTTCAAGTCAAACAAATTGTCCTGCTCTTTTTATTCAATATCTGCCAACCGTAACCCGCAATCGTTAAAGACGGTCTTTACATTTACCCATCATTTCCTCATCCTTTGCGATTTGTATGCACTTTGTCATTATTGGTCTCGTTATTTATATTTTTGCGTATTTAGTATATTATATGTATAAAAGGGAGAAATTTTACACGTTTGTTTAAAAAAATAATTACAACAATCAACTAAAGAAGGTCAATTTTCAACAAAGAATAAAATAGTTGAATATCAGTAAAAAAATTAATTTTCAAGGAAAAAAAAACGAATTTTTGACAAAATAGACTCCAAGTCCCATATAATAACAGTTTCGGGGGTTGCCTCGCACTGGCCTTGTTACTAAATCGGTACCCTCGAAACGAAAACAGTCAGGGCCGCCTGAACCGTTTCCAATTGAAATGCATAATATTGCGCAATATACTCGACTGAGTACTCGCGCACTGCGGCCCTTCCGAGACGAGAGTCGCAACCGTCTCTTGCTCTGCCCGCTGAGAAACTGTGTGGGCCAGCAGTTCTATGGGACCTGGAGTGAAGTTAAATTTTCAAACAAATAAATTAATTTTTACCTAAAATGATCAAACTTCCAACAAAAATAACTTTAACAAAAAGTTGAATTTTCAATAAAAAAGATAAATTTTCAATAAAGAAGATTAACTTTCTCAGAAAAAAGGGGAATTTTCAATAAAATCGTTGAATTGTCAACTAAAAAAAAATAAATTTTAAACCCGAAACGGAATTGTTTAATCTACAGTTAAAAAATTCAATTTTCACAACAACAAAAAACGAATTTGTCACAAAATAGTTCAATTTTTAACCAGAAAAAGGAATTTTTAACGAAAATGGTTGATTTTATAAAAAAAGACTAATTTTCAACAAAATAGTTAAATCTTCAACCAAATTAATTAATTTTAACCTAAAATGATGAAACTTCGACAAAAAATGAATTTTTAAATAAAGAGTTGAATTGTCAACAAAAAAGATATATTTTCGATAAAGAAGATTAATTTTCTATCAAAAACCAAAAGAGACGAATTTTCCCCGAAATCATTGAATCTTCCACTAAAAAAGATAAATTTTCAACCAGAAGTGGGATTGTTAAATTGACAGTTAAAAAATTCAAATTTCAACCAAAAAAACGAATTTTCCATAAAATAGTTCAATTTTTAACAACAAAAAAAACCGAACCGGCTTCTATGGAACTTGGAGTGTAGTTTAATTTTCAAAAAAATAAATTAAGTTTCACCTAAAATGATAAAACTTCCAACAAAAAATAACTTTTCAAACAAAAAGTTGAATTTTCAATAAAAAAGATAAATTTTCAGTAAAGAAGATTATCTTCCTACGATAAAAGGCAAATTTTCAATGAAATTGTTGAATTGTCAACTAAAAAAAATAAATTTTCAACCCGAAACGGGATTGTTTAATCTACAGTTAAAAAATTCAATTTTCACAAAAAAAAAAGAATTTTTCACAAAATAAAGAATTTTTCACAAAATAGTTCAATTTTTAACCAAAGAAAGGATTTTTTAACGAAAAATGTTAAGTTTATACGAAAAACGACTAATTTTCAACCAAATTAATTAATTTTCACCTAAAATGATGAAACTTCGAGCAAAAATGAATTTTGAAATAAAGAGTTGAATTGTCAACAAGAAAGATATATTTTCAATAAAGAAGATTAATTTTCTACCAAAAGAGAGGAATTTTCCCCGAAATCATTCAATTTTCAACTAAAAAAGATAAATTTTCAACCAGAAATGGGATTGTTAAATTGAGAGTTAAAAAATTAAAATATCAACCAAAAAAAAAAAAAAACGAATTTTCCATAAAATAGTTCAATTTTTAAACAAAGAAAGGAATTTTTAACAAAAAATAATGATTTGCAACAAAATAGTTAAATTTTCAACCAGGTGAATTGATGTTCCCCTAAAATGAGGAATCTTCAACCAAAAAATAAAATTTTAATAAAATAGATGAATTTTCAACCAAAAGCTTCATTTTCTACCAAAAAGACGAATTTTCAAAAAATAATTTTACTAAAAAGTTTTATTTTTATTCAAAAAATATTAATTCTGCGATTGTTATGCAAAAATGGAATTGTTACATTTTCAGTTTGAAAAAATAATTATAATAATCAACTAAAAAAGGTCAATTATCAACAAAAAATGGAATACTTAAATATTATTTTTTTTAAATTTGTAACAAAAAAAACAATTTTTAACATAATAGTTAAATTTTTAAACAAAAAAGAAGGTTGACTTTCTACGAAAAAGGCGAATTTTCAATGAAATCGTTAAATTTTCAACTGGAAAAAATAAATTTTCAACCAGAAACGGGATTGATAAATTTATAGTTAAAAAATTTAAATTTCACAAAAAAAACGAATTTTTCACAAAATAGTACAATTTTTAACGAAAAAGATTAATTTTATACAAGAAAAAAGACTAATTTTCAAGAAAATAGTTACATTTTCCACCAAATAAATTAATTTTCACCTAAAATGATGAAAGTTCGACCAAAAATAAATTTTTAAACAAAGAGTAGATTTGTCCACAAAAAAGATATATTTTCAATGAGGAAGATTAATTTTCTACCAAAAGAGGCGAATTTTCCATGAAATCGTTAAATTTTTCACTAAAAAAGATCAATTTCCAACCATAAATAGGATTGTTAAATTTACAGTTGAAAAATTCAAATTTTAACAAAAAAATGAATTTTCCACAAAATAGTTCAATTTTTAACCAAAGAAAGGAATTTTCAACCAAAAAGATTAATTTTCTTCCAAAAAACACTCATTTTTAACAAAATAGTTAAATTTTCAACCGAATAAATTACTTTTCACTTAAAATGATGAAACTTCGACCAAAAATTAATTTTTCAAACAAAAAGTTAAATTGTCAACAAAGAAGATAAATTTTCAATGAAGAAGAATTATTTTTTACCAAAAGAGGCGAATTTTCAGTTTTTTTTCAAGCAAAAATAGAATTGTTACATTTTCAGTGAAAAAAAATTATTATAGTTATCAACTAAAAATTATTCATTTTCAACACAAGATGAAATTATAAATAAATTAGTTTCCACAAATAATGATGAATCTTCAACAAAAAAATGAATTTTTAAACAAAAAGTTAAATTTTCAATAAAAAAGATAAATTTTCAATCGAGAAAATTAATTTTCTACCAAATTAGGCGACTTTTTTATGAAATCATTGAATTTTCAACCAAATATTAAAATTTTCAACTAACAAAGAAAAATTTTCAACCAAAAATGTAATGGTTAAATTCTCAGTTAAAAATTCAAATTTCAACAAAAAAAAGAAAAAAAAATTTCCTACAAAATATTTCAATTTTTTAACAAAGAAAGGAGTTTTTAACCAACAAGATTAATTTATTTTTTACCGGAAAAGACTAATTTTTAACAAAATAGTTCAATTTTCCGTCAAAGACAGGAATCTTCAACTAAAATGATGAATCTTCACAACAACAAAAAATGAATTTTTAACCAAATAATCGAATTTTCAATAAAAAGATGAATTTTTAAACAAAAAGTTTTTCAACTATAAAATATACATTTTCAACTATAAATGGAATTATTAAATTTTCATCTTAAACATTTATTAAAAATAAAAGAATTCACAACATATAGTTTTATTTTCAACCAAGGAAATGAATCTTCAACAAAAAGAAAAGAATTTTTACCCCAAAAAATAAATTTTTAACTAAGAAGATAATTTTCTACCAAAAAAGGACGAGTTTTCAATGAAATAGTTGAATATTTAACTAATAAAAATAAATTTTCAATTCAATTGGATGAATTTGTAACCAAATAGTTAAATTAACTACTAAAAAAATAATTGTCATCAAAATTCATGAATTTTCAACTAAAAAAGAGAAATTGTGAAGACAAAATTAAAAATTTCAATATTATTTGAGAGAAAATTAATTTTCAATAAAAAAAACGAATTTTTAGCTAAATAGTTAAATTTTCAAACACGCAAATGAATTTTCAACAACAATGATGATTTTTTAACAAAGTAGTCAAACTTTTAACCATGTAGTTGAATTTTTAATGAAAAGAGATGAATGCTCAACAAAAAATGTATTATTTGATATTTCATCTAAACAAGACGAATTTTCGACAAATAAATTAAATCCTCATCCGAAACAGACTAGTTTTCAACTGAACAGCTAGAAAGATTTTTAAGTCAATAAATAAAAATACTTTCATTCAAAGTGTTAAATTTTCAAGCCAGAAAGACAAATTTTCTACAAAAAAGTTAAGTTTTTAAACCGAAAATATGAATTTTCAACAGAAAGGTTCATTTTCAACCAAACAGATTAATTTTATGCCAAAATAGTTTATTTAAAAAAAAAAATGACGAATTTTGAACAAAAGAGTTAAATTTTCAACTAATAAAGGTGTTGAATCTTCCAACGAAATAATTAAATTTGTAGCTAAAAGAATGGATTCCCCACCAAAAATATAATATTAGTCTATCAAACCAAACATAGTTGGATTTTCTTATGGGGTTCTATTAATTCAGTTAAAAATTTAAGAGGAAAAATTAGAAAGAGGAAAAAAAAGGAATATTTAAAAGACTGGGAATTTTGTTATAAAGAAATAGGAATTTTGATAGGGTGAATGCTCAGAGTAAAATAGACGACCAAAACTGTAAGTAATTGATAAATTTAAGTAAATGAATTTTTAAACAAATAGTTGAATTTTCAATTAAAAAAATGAATTTTCAATCAAGAAGATTTATTTTCTACTTGCTGGTATTCAGTTTGCTCAACATTCATTGCAAGTCTTCGATTGACTCTGCCATAACAACCTTATCATCTGCGAACGCTAACCCACGTACCTCACTGTCCCGAGATCCACGCCTTTTTCGTCGAGGAGGGTCATTCTTAGACAGTCAAATTTTCAACCAAATAAATTATTTTTCACCTAAAATGATAAATATTCAACAAAAAAAATTAATGTTCAGAATGTGGATTTTTCAAATTCGTTTTCAATGAGATTGTGTTGTTTTGACGATGCCCTCACATGGAACCGATTTTCATAATTTAAACAAAAAATTCTGCAAGGCAGATTTTTTTTCCCTGTACCTCATATTTATCACCTCGCGGACATTTTTTTCCGTCGTCTTTTTTTCTTTTTTTGTCCCCCTCTTCTCTTTTTTGTTTTTTAAAGCCATCTTCGACTCCGAAGGAGCCCTCCGGCAAACGTGACTGAACGGCCAAATCATAAATTCCAGGCAGTAATGTAACGTCCGGCGCGATTATTTACTGATACTTACCCGATGCCAGAACCTGCAGACAAGCTACCCTGTGTTCTCTGCATTTTTTTCGAAACGAATTTTTATACCTTGCTTTGGCCAGTTTCTTACCAATTTTGGAAATGAATTAAAAAGAATAAAAATTGTCAGCAAAGTATAATTGAAGTTAAAGATTGAATAATTTTGAACCGAAAGAAACGAATTTTTAAACAAAGAGATAAATTAGTAACTAAAATGATCAATCTTACCCCCCCCCCCCCCCAATAAATTAATTTTTAACCAAATAGTTGAACCTTCAACAAAAAAGATAAATTTTCAATCAAGAAGATTAATTTTCCACCAAATATTTGAATTTTCAACTGAAATAGATAAATTATCAACCAAAAATGGAAAAGTTAAATATAACTTTAAAAAAATTGATTTTCAACCAAAACATAAAGGGAATTTTTATTAAAATAGTTAAATTTTCAATCAAATAAATTGAATTTTTAATGAAATCTTTATATTTCAAAACACAGAAATCAATCTTTAACCAAAGAAATGAATTTTTATCCCAAAAGATGAATTTTCAACTTGAAAATATAAATTTTAAACCAGAAATGGCATTGGTTAATTTAGAGTTAATAAAATTAATTCTCAACCAAAACCAAGGACATTAATTTTCTACCAAAGTTGGTTAAAGATTTATCATTTTAGTTGAAAATTGAACTGTTTTGTAGAAAATTCATCTCTTTAGCTTGAAAATTTAATTATTTGGTAGAAAATTAACTTTTTTATTGAAAATTCATGTCTTTCGTTCAAAATTCAACTATTTTTATGAAAATTTAACTATTTGGTAGAAAATAAACTTTTTTTGCGAAAACTCATGTTTTCGGGTTGATGATATTACAGTTTTGTAGATAATTTGTACTTTTTGGTATAAAATTAATCTTCTTGGTTGAAAATTCAACTGATTAGTTGAAAGTTGAACTGCTTTGTTAAAACTTCAATTTTTTTTAGGATTAAACTTTTGGCTTGAAAATTTAATTTTTTGGTTGAAAATTCGTTTTCGTTTAATTATGAAATAAATATTTCATTTTTAGTGTAAAATTGATCCTTCATAACTTGAAAATTTAAGTATTTGGTAGAAAATTCATGTATTTTGTTAAAAATTTTATTTTATATTTAGACTGCTAACAACGAGATTGGAGAGTTTAGACTGCTAACTCCAGAATGGAGAGTTTAGACTGCTTACAGCGAGATAGGAGAGTTTGGTCTGCTTACCCCAGATTGGAGAGTTTAGACTGCTAAACGACGAGATGAGAGAGTTTAGACTGTTAACTTCAGTTTGGAGAGCTCAGACTGCCAATCCCAGATTGGATAGTTTAGATTGCTAACAACGAGATTGGAGATTTTAGACTGCTAATCCCAGATTGGAGAGTTTAGATTTTTAACAACGAGATTGGAGAGTGTAGATTTTTAACCACGCGATTGTAGAGTTTAGAATGCTAACCCCAGATTGGAGAGTTTATACTTCTAACCCCATACTGAAGAGTTTGAACTGCTAACAACAAGATTGGAGAGTTTAAACTGCTTACCTCAGATTGAAGAGTTTAGGCTGCCAACAACGAGACTGGCGAGTTTATACTGCTAATCCCAGATTGGAGAGTTAACACTGCCGAACGACAAGATTAGAGAATTTAGACTGCTAATCCCAGTTTCGAGAGCTCTGACTGCTAGTACCAGATTGGATAGTTTAGACTGCTAACAAGGAGATTGGAGATTTTAGACTGCTTACCCTATATTGGAGAGTTTAGATTGCTAACAACGAGATTGGAGATTTTAGACTGCTTACACCAGATTGGAGAGTTCAGACTGCTAACCCCAGATTGGAGAGTTTAGATTTTTAACAATTAGATTGGAGAGTTTAGATTTTTAACAACGAGATTGGAGAGTTTAGATTGCCAACAATAAGATTTGAGAGTCTATGCTGCTAACAACGAAATTAGAGAGTCTAGACTGCTTACCCCACATCGGAGAGTTTAGACTGCTAACAACGAGATTGGAGAGTTTATACTGCTAACCCCAGATTGAAGAGTTTAGACTGCTAACCCCATACTGAAGAGTTCAGACTGCTAACAACGAGATTGGAAAGTTCAGACTGCTTACCTCAGATTGGAGAGTTTAGGCTGCCAACAACGAGACTGGAGAGTTTATAATGCTAACCCCAGATTGGAGAGTGCAGACTGCTGAAAAGGAGATTGCAGAGTTTAGATTGCTAACAACGAGGTTGAAGAGTTCAGACTACTTCCCCCCGATTGGAGAGTTTAGACTGCTAACCCCAGATTGAAGAGTTCAGACTACTCACCCCAGATTGGAGAGTTTAGACTGCTAACAGCGAGATTGAAGAGCTTTTTACTGTTATAAACGAGATTGGAGAGTTTAGAGTGCTAACCCCAGGTTAGAGAGTATAGCATGAAGGTACCGAAATATTCTTCAGACCATTTTTTGATGAGACACGCAATTTTCCTTTTTTTTCACAATATTCAAATTATAACCAACTATTAGGATTATTAGGACTATCATGATTACTGGGACATCTACCTTCTGTCACAAAATTGTCACCCAAATTAAAATGCAAATACACTGAAACGAGTAGAAAAAGCATGAAAACTGAATTATATAGGAACTGGTGCAGCAATTACATTAGGTGCAGCAATTACATTGGGTGCTTGCAATTTAAAGATTAATTTGACTTTGAAGCGTGAAAGCGGAGTGAAAATTTGCAGGTCGCCGTAATTCGTTAGTCAATCGAGAAAGTGTGAAAGGTGAAGGAATAAAGAAAGAAAGGAAAAGACGCGATATAAGAGCTCTAAGAGCAAAGCAGCAGCAGCAATAACCGTAGCGGCTCAGAGCAACTTCCTCGTGAAGTAATGCAATAATTACTCGAGCGGAAGTAATAAAATTAATCTCCGCAGGCTGGTTGTGCCTGTGCTTCCACCAGCTCGTGCTGCCCTCTTATATAAATCAAATACTGTTTAACTTTTAATAATTTGTCGAGGGTCGAGCGTACGCATAATTTACGCCCCTAACTTCATCCTTACCGCCTCGGAGACTGCGAGCAAACGATAATAATAGCAAGGAAATATTATCTCTTTTACATACACTTAAGTCTCAAGATGACTGATATTCCTTTTGAATTGAGATATCAAATTTCAATTCAAATTTTAGAGAAAATTAATTGCAAGTTAAAAGTAGGGTTTATATAGTAAGACACTGAGGCCCG